>JAAAKQ030091595.1:0-14692 GCA_010016005.3 Zanna intricata
TAATTGAAACCCAACCACCAAAGAACACCGGTATCCACGATCTAGTATTCAGATCCGTATAAAAGTAACTGCCTTTATTAGGATAGAGTTATAGCCCAAAAAAATTTGAATTAATGAAATATTTGGATCTTACATGGATTCAAATCAGATTCATCTGATTGTAACCTGCTTGTGTTGTAACTTCTGATTGTAACTTCTAACCTCTGATTATAAAGAAAATTTTACCATAAATAATAATGCAATAATAACAATAAAAAAAGGAAAATATGAAGAAATATCAGATATTTTAATGGAATAAAATTTTTTGTACTTAAAATATGTATATTTATTTTATTTGGCGTCCAATGAACTCATGTATTGTCCACATCAGATTTTTTTTTTTTTTTAGCTGCCCAAATATTGTAATTTGAGCTGTTTTGATTAATAAACCTTTTTATTAATTCTTACAAGTACAAGTTCACACTGAATTACCGATTTTTTTCTATGAGTTGAGAATTTTCTGCATGTAAAAAAAATTGTTACTTCCGATCGGATATTTCAATCTAGAAGTTTCCTTATAGCTGCATTTTGATATTCCTTATTGCTTATAAAATTTTACAATTGGTAAAGATTGACAATTTTAAACTTTAATAGGTATACGAGTACATAAAATTTGCAGCTTTCTTTGTATTAAGTGGATATTTTTTGTTTTATAGTCCTGTTAAATTTCAATTTCAAAATTGATTACGTATTTCTTTCTTTTCACAGAACAACATTATATTGTATTATAAAAATGCAACCATACAAATACCGTGTGACGCAGGGCAGGTGCAGCAGTTTTAATCAAGATAGACGATTGATTAGATTAGGGCAACAGTTCCGCCCTCTCATTACATTCTTTCATAGTACCTCCGATTAGATTAGCTGCCACCCCATTGCATCCGCCTTTCTCTTGTGTCCTATCGCATTAGCTAACGCAGAACGTATTAAAATGATTAACCCTTGCAATCCAATCTTCTTCATCGGCTAGGCTTGTTCCGTTAATGAGAGGGGGTTGTGCTAAATAACATCGCTAACTCGTTGAAGTTAGATGACTTAGAACACAATTTGGTCGGTAATATTATTAATAATTAATAAATTATTTTTATTCATCAGTTGTTTAGTTATTATTATATTCTTTAATATTTCTTTTTCTTATTTTTTTATTTATTTATTTTTTAATTTAATACTCAGATTAGAATCCCATTTTTTCGCCGGTAATTTTATTTGCCGAGTTTCTAAAAAATTGTTTACTAGACCTTTTGGTCTTTAATTAATTTTTGAATATCGAAAAAATTCAAGGATATTTCAATAAAAATGTACTAAATTGGATCTCATTTTTCTGGAGTACTTAACTGTTTTCTGGTAATAAAGTTACAGGTCGACAAATAACATAATTTCACAACAAATCCGAGTAAAAATATTACTGATGAAATCAGTAAAATGTTATCTCTCATTTATGTACTAACCCACACACACGCAATTTCTTCTTTTTTTTTTTGTTAGAGATCTTTACTTTTATCTAATAAAGTAATCAATTTTTATTTTTCTTTGATAGAATCAAAATATTTGATAGTTTATTTATCTATTGCATTTTTTACAATTAAAGCTAGACTCTGATCTATTGAACGAATTGATTTTGAATTCAAGTTTAATATTTTTTAGTACGTAATAAAAAAAATCAGGTAAAGAAATTGTATTGCTTGAGTTTCCCCGGCTACGCAGGTCAAGTTATTAATATGAGCGGTACCCGGTACTTAAAAATATTTGAGCAAAATTTAAAGAAACTGGGTTTGGTCAATACTGAGAGATATAAGACCAAAAACAGTATGACATGTAAGTACACAAGGTTTTTGGTCAAGGTAAACTGGTTGGATCCTAAGAAGATTTAAAAAAAAAACCGATACGCATTTTTGGCACGATCACTTTACTTTTTAATAGCTTTTCATGATTATAACTCTTTTAGCTATATTCGCTGTGATCTACCTTAGCTTTTTTTATTCCAAAATCAAACACTTAAGTTACTGCAGTTCAAATATTAAGTGTCGTGACTTTTATTAAAAAAATAATAATTTACAAGAAATTTGCTTAAAAATATGAAGTATAACTTTTATTTTCTGATAAGAAAGAATTGTATTCAAACTTCTTTAACTTTGCAACCGAAAGGCTTAGAGACGAATAAAAAAAAAAATTAAAGCTTGAATGCTTTACTTTTTGGCACTATACTTCAGATTTCAGAAATTATCAAATTAAAACAAATCTGATGTGGATACTACATGACTTCTTGTACACCTATTAAATTACATATACGCACATTGTTTGCTGCATTTTATTTAAACTTATATCATTTGAAAATGAAATACGATCCTTCAATTCTTTAATAAAGCTGACAGTTATACAATTGCTGAAATATTAGTTTTTATTAACTTCAAATATTTATACAATTATTAATTCAAAAATCTTACATGAAATATTAGGTTATAGTAAAATTTCCTTTATTACTCGCATTACTAGATCAGTATTATTTGTACCTACGTGAGTTATTGATTAACAAAAGTTTCAGATTTATGATGTGTCGTATAAATAAAAGTTAATAACAATTAAAATATTGAGTTTAATGAACTCCTGTATTTTTTTTTTCTGGTTAACAGCCCTTAAGCTGGTTGGCAGTAGATCTCTATTCTTCTCTCTTATCAGCTTTTTCTTTAGTTCTCGGTTTGAATTACAGTTCATATCATCCATTATCTGTTTTTTGAACTCTAAACATGGTCTTCCCCTACAATTTTTCCCTTCCACCATTCCTTCTATCACCCTTTTAATTAGGCCTTAACTCTCCTTTTCAATTGTTTTAGTAAGCTTCTCTCTTCATTAGCTCTCCTAAATATCTCCTCATTTGATACTTTTTCTATCGAACTTATCTTTAGCATCCTTCTGTAACACTATGATTCAAAAGCCAAAAGCCTCCTTTTTTCAGCCTCACCAATTGTCCATGATTCACTCCCATATAATGCAATACTCCACAGAAATGTTCGTAGTAAATTCTTTCTCAACTCAACGTTAATATTATTTGATGTAAACAAATTTTTATTTTTGTAAAAAACACTCATTGCCTGATGTATTGTGCTCACTATTTCTTTTCTGCTTTTTCTATCATTCGTTATTTTATTTCCTAAGTATTTAAACTCTTCTACTTCCTGAACAGCTTCACCTCTCAATTCTATCGTTGTTTTATTTCCTTTGTTTTTGGTGCAAACCAGTATTTTGGTTTTTTGGATATTAATGCACTTGTGAAATTCTTCCATTAGCACTGTCCATTACAGTTAAAATTTGTTGCAAGTCTTTTTCGCTTTCTGTAATTACAGCTATAACATCTGCAAATCTGAGCATCTCAATACTTTCTTTGTGAATCTTTATACCTACAACACCTACTTCCTCTCTTAGTCTATTTATGACCTCTTGTATATATAATATGAAAAAATATGGAGACATTGTACAGCCCTGTTGTACTTTTTTTTTAATGCTTGCTTCTTCTTTTTTGTTTCCACAACTAATTATTCCCATCTCGTTCAGATAAATATTGTAAATTATTCTTCGTTCCCTGAGGAGATATCACCTATCTGATGTATTAAATGGAATAAGATTTTCCAATTTACATTATACTTGTACATTGGTTAACTCTTATACTCGTTAACAAATGTTAATTTCGAGCTCACGAGGTAAAATATTCAGTTTTAATTATTGGATTATTAGGTGAATAATCAAAAATGAAAAAGAAACACTCATATAGGAAAAAGAAAAAGAGAACATGAAGAGATATACCTATTAAAAAAAAAAAAAAGTTTAGAAGATTAATATGAAGAGGAACAAAATTGTTAGGAACAAGGGGAAAAAAAAAAAAAAAAATTAAAAAGATGATAAATATAAAGAGGAAGAAAATGTTAAAAACAAAAATTTTGGATTTAATATTTAATTTAAATTTTTATAAATAATTCATCAAAATCCAAAATTTTACACATTTTATTTCATACAATAACTTATGTACCAAGGAAATTCATCTCGATGATGACGCATTTTAGCATACCGATCGATAACGCGATCCCGCGATCCATATCAATTTGCATGTCGTTATGATATGCATTGGAACAAGTGACTCTCTTTATTAAAGATAAAGATATATTCATGTTAATGACAGAGTTGTAACTTGCATCCGGTTATTTTGACAATACAGTATTGGTAAAATGTTTCTTTTCTAAAAATTCTTTTCCACTGGATTTTTCAAAATGCATGGTCTTTGGGAAAGCCATGATCCGCCCCTGTTCTGCGGATAGTTGTTTATATTTCAAATTTAATATATATTATCCACATTTGAAGTAATTGCTTTGGACAATATTTTTTTTTTTGAATTTTTAAAAAATCCCTTGTTTCATTGCCACGAGATCCTTTGAAAATGGCAGCTGATTACGTAACGCGCATTAAAATGGAGAACATTTTGCGATAATTATGTAATTGTTGCCTTCCAAGATCAAAAAATAGGTGAAGAAATTTTTAATATGTACATTTTATCTAAGCATAAACATCTTTAAAATTTTATAAAAATTTCGTAAGAACCGTGTTTGAGTAATTTTGTTTTAAAAATTTGCAAAATAAAAGTAATACCATTTAAATTCCTTGTAGCTTGGTCGCAAATAATGATTAACACAGAAAGGATATTATTTATAGGTAGTTCGTGTCGTTTTACTTTTTCATTTAAGCAAATATCTGATGTGACAGACTATTCTGGCTTATTTTTGTTTTAAGTAAAGTAAATACAGTTACCAGTGCGATGACAAATGTGTCATCATATGTTTAAATTTCTTTTTCTAAGATTTTTCTGTTCTATGTGTACGCAGTATAGTTTTAACGTAAGTTGAAACAGCCGGACCGATTCTATGCCAACTGGAACCGTGTTACTAATTTATCATTATGTCATACATTTGTTTATTTTAGTCTAAAATTAACTATTATAACCGTGGTAAATCTTAAAACACTTAAAAAACTTTTTTGTTGTTTTTTTTTTTTGTTGTAATTTTTATGATTTTATAAAATATAGCGAAACTTTATATTCGTACTTATACATGTGGAAGTTCAAAGTTAACATTAAGTATTAATTTTGATTTATGTACATTTTCATTTAAATTATTTTCTATTCTTAATTTTAAATCGTGTTTAGTTCGACTGGTATAACCATTTGTTAAAACTACCACTAAAAATTATTTATGAGTTACCCCCCTCCCTTAATATTTTCTGGATTGGGTCCTAATATCAGTAACTTTTTTTTTAACGATGATAATCTTAACAGCGAAAAGTAGGTCGTAGTTTTTAGTTCGAGATATTTACTTATTTTTATCCCTTTCTATTTAGTCTAATATTTTTTTCAGAACATTGTTTACGCCTCTATACTGCTGTTTTTTTTTTTCTATATTAGCTTTAAAAATAAAACTAATCAGATTTTTAATTAAATTTCTTTCCATCAAAATATATTGTACAGTATTAATTTTTTTTTAATATGTTTTTGTTGTAAATAACATTATTTTACAACAAAAATTTATTTTTTTGTTGTATTACAACAAAAATAAAAATTTTTGTTGCAATAACTTTTATTTCTTTGTATTACAACTGCAATATATTGCTACCTAACCAACACTTCTGCACGTGATCGCACCTGAAATTGTTGCACTGTTGCGCCTGTAAGTGTTATCGAAGCTCAAGAGCTAAGTATCGTTTGATTGAAGTAATTTTCTTTTTGCTGAAATCATGTGAAAACATTCCTGGGAGAGGTGGTTGAACTGTTTGTATAATTCAGTTGAACCACACTACATTTTTTGTAAGGATGCTATAAAATGTAATATATTAATGCGTATATTATTACATTATCATACTATCTTTCAGTATGGAGTTCGACAAGAATATTGAGAGACTAAAAAATGTAAAAATCTCTTCCAAATACAATTTACTGTTCTAGAGATATGCAAACAAAATAAATAATAATTGGAATAACAATAATAATAGATAATACGTATGTATATATATATATATATATAGTAATTCTAATAAACAAACAAGACTCATTTAATTACAGTTAAATTAAAAAATTCCAAAATACAGTCCAATGTTCTAAAAACGTGTAAAAATAACCGCTAGAAACTAATATTGTATAGACAGCAATTATGTACCAAAAACTTCTTGTGTTCACCCACTGTCCACACTGGAATAATCGTGACGTACTCTTAAAACTTGATGAAAATGTTATCATCATGAATGCGCCGAACACGGCCTCTCAGAATACTCATCGTTATCGCTTGTTATCACGACTGCACCCAACACGGCCTCGTCGAACTAGTGACTTTCTCCGCTGGTCCCTGGCAGTATTTTATATACACTAGTCTGCAAAACCATTACCCGACTACTCTTATACTCTTTAATTACAGAAGGGTAATAATTTTCGTCTGTGCTTTTATGTTTTTCTATAAGTTCTTATTCCGATCTGGTAATCCTTCTGGTCGAACAATAACTTTTGGAGTTGCCATTGTCTGTATTACAAAGAACAAAATTGTTAGAAGTATCCGTTATTCGAAGAAAAGGATCCTTTTTAGTTCCTTCTGGATTCTTGTTTTGATTTTTTCCCTTCTTCTTAATCGGAAGATATACGTTACCCTTATCAGTTATAACGGTCCTGTTCCAATATTTGATAACCCATGTTGACGGTTTTGAATAAAACGTATATCTAAACAAGCATGGGATATTGTCAGTTAATTCTAAGCACCTTGGTATTAAGCTTAGTAAGCTTTAGTATTATATTTCAGTTGTACTACAATTATCTTGTTGACAGTTAATCCAAGCGGATCGGTCATGCGTTTTTCGCCATATTAATGGAATAACTGGATCAGGATTGTGACAGGACACACGGATGCCATTACACGCTTTACTAAATGTCTGTGTTTAGAATAGCTTCACTTATATTTGCTCACTAAACCCAAAAAGTTCAAATTTGTATCATCAATTACGTATGTATTATTAACGGATTTGTGATTGGAAAGCGTTATTTTCTGATAATCTATCTCAAAAAAAGCAGCAACGCAGAAAATTATTTTTTGAAACCGTAAAAAAATTTAAAGTTCGTTATACAGAACCGTCTGTGAGCAGGTCTGCTCATTAAGACAGTGTATTTGATTCACGATAACATGCATCTTTACGATGTTCAAAACCAGGTAAATCAGTTAAAAAAAGTTTCTATAGGAGATATATTATCATCTTCAGTACTGTTTGGATATGGCCTAATGTGACATTAATTTTTTAATGAAATTAAAGGACTTTTATAGCGGAACTGATGTCGACTGCTACTAAGAAAAAAACGGGAGTTCTTTATTGGTTCAGGGAAGGGATCACGCTTGTTGTCGATCTCAAAAATACTTTGAACTGAACGGGGATAATATCGGGAAATTTTTAAATAGATAGTTTTTATTGTAAAACAAAGATTTTAAATTACAAAAAATTATCATTTTACGGTAAAACAACTAATTGTTTTATTTATTTACGCCACATTATTATTAATAGGTTGTTTAGTATATGAAGAAAATGCTATTGGTTGCAGTGTATATTTATACTGATCTACGCACAACCAATCGTTTATCAGTAATTTACTAATCTTATCTTGGGTAAAAATTCTTATCGAATGATTGTGGGCGGTATTGAAACCCACTGTTTAAAGAAAATTTGTTTCACTCTTTTCAGTGGAATTGTTCGCATCAATTTCCCCTTTATCATATTTTAGAAACGATTATCAAAAATCCCTTTTAAAATTTAAATGACAAAAATTGTATAATTCAATTACAAGATATTGAAGAAAAATATTGAAATATATAGGCGTTAATTTATTCTGCTATTAAGAAGTTTTTGATGGAATACACTGCAACAAAGATATGAAAAATTATTTTTTTTTATCATGAGAATGGTGGAGTTGCTTTCAGGATTATGAAACAGGGTTTCAGATAAAATTATGTTTTAAACCACTGTTTATTATTATCTACCAGAAAGCGGATTTTTTTTTTTTTAATTTTTCACTTATCTCTAAATATTACGTGTGGTTGTAACATATGTATAGCATTTGAGGCGTACATGATAATAAATAGTGTGTTCTCTCTGAAAGTTTTGATGTTATTGATGTTTATCATGTGCCAACTTTTGCGATGGGTAAAGGTCTTTCAAGGCAACAACAGCTGTGTGTCATGAGATTTGACATAAATACATTATTTGGCTCGGTGAAAAAGGCGACTGGAATTTGCACTACTCTTCTCAATTTCATTTTTAAACCTGGCATATATCATTGTTGGATCTGATAATGACTGCGCCGTTTTTTAAAGATGATTCATTTTTATTTCAGTTCGTCTATAACCGTTGCGGTTATGAAGCCTGACATTCATACACACATACAAAAAAGGCAAAATAAGGAAGTTAATTTTTAAAAAAAATACACAACGTAATTTAAAATAATTATCATCTTATTTAAATTAAAAATATTTTCCTTTATTTAATTCAGTAATTCCAATTAAAGCGTGCCTACATATCGTATTTAATTCGCACAGGTGTGGCGGTACTAATGGTGAGGGTCGGTACTAACTAAATTGATGTAATTTCACAACTTACGTAGAATAAATTTCGCTTGTACGGTCGGCAGCGAAGCTTAACGCACCAGGTACCGAGTCTGCCGGGCTATCGAATTCGATACCTAGCCAGATTGAGTTACTTTTTTTTCACTTTAAATATTATTCATTTATTTAATTCTACAGCTCATCTGTGGCGTCACAACATAGCAGACGACGACAACAGTATTTTTTGTTTTGGGGATGCAATTTTTCAAAGGGTTTTGCAGATATTGTAATTTTTAATTGTTAACAAAGATGTCTAAAATATTTTACCTTAATTAGGCGAAATCTCGAGATACTGAGGGTGACCCAAATTGGACCGACTACAGTACCTTCCCTTTTAGAACTAAAGTGCTATCTAGACGGGAAAGAAATACACCAGAAAAAGACGGGAATTCTCTGTTAAGGTTTCAAAAGAAAAACTTATATTAGGCACAAGTATATACAATTTTTTTTAAAATATAAATTTCATTAATTATTTACATTGATGTAAATTTATTTAAAAATGCAATTCTCTTAATTAAAAATATTGAAATTTTGAAATAAAAATGGTGTGGGGTTCTAAAAGCCCCAAGACTCATTGGAGTTCTTTAACTAGAGTAACAAACTGAAAAATTCTATAATTAAATTGCAAGATAAAATTTTTAGAAATTAAAATATAAATGTAAGTCAGATAGTTAACATTTCATTACAACCAGTCAATATGATTTCTTTTTCTAGAAAAAAATTTCTTTCACTCCCCGCTGGCCTATAAAACGTTAAAGAGAACTTCCTTCAACATAATAGAAGAAAAACAGACCATCGACGGGTTTAAACAAGTGTTCATTTGAGCCTATTTGGTTTAACCAGTAGGGACAGATCATAAAATGTTTTTCTTATAATGTTGGCTGTTATCATTCCACTTAAAAAAGGCGCTATTACTTCATTAAAAGTTGTTGCGTTGCAAATTACTCGTGTATATATGTATAGTATGAAAGTTGCAGCTGTGTTTTCTATAATGAGCTGGCAGGTGTGAGAAAATGTGTTACTACGGCTACTTAGTTTGGTTTGACTGTAAATGTTTAAAATGGTTTTTGATTAATGTTTTTGGCTTATTATAGAAATTCCTACGTGCAAAGACTTTGTTTTTTAATCGTGTAGTGCATCTATCCTTTAAGAAAAGTAATTTAAAAATCGACCGGTTTATTTTTTGAATGGATTAAAATTGAAAGATTATTCTTTTCAAACACTTTAATCTTCAGCTTTTTGAAGTCGGGGCCAAATTAAACTTAACCAGTAATAGTTTAGTAAGCCCCCTAATGTTGTCCTCATTTCAGAAATTAAAGAATCAAAGAAGAATATGAAAAATTATTATTTCTTTATGTTATAACGCATTTTATAACAGATCTTTTTTTTTGTACGTACACTAAAAACTTCTGGAATAAAAAAAAAATCGTTTTTATCATAATTCGTAGAAACTTTAAATTATTTTATATTTTTAATACGAAAATAAGTATTACTGCGAAACAAGTAGTAATAACGTGAAAAAAAAATGGTAATATTGACACCTCAAAAGAATGTGATGCAATGTGGTGCCACCACAATGCATTTGTGTAACTGCCTACTATATTAAAGAAGTGGAGAATCGTATCTCACTTTCAAACGAAGTACGTTTAAACAAAGTGCAGCAAAAAATGTGTGTACGTAATTTAATAGCAATACAAATAAGTCATTTGGTGTTCTCATCAGATTTTTTTTAAATTGCACAGAAAAGGAAAAAATAAGTTTTTCAGTCTTTTAATGATGTGTTTAGTCATTTTTTATGATGTTACAATCGTTGAAAATATTTTTGTAAGTCGGCTCTTAAGATCTTTTAATTAATATCTCCTGTACTCTTAATTCATTTTTTTTCCAATAGATTTTTTTCTTTTTGCTTCAGAATTTTATTGACCAGATAGGGCAAAATTTTGCGGGTCGTTATAAAGTTGAAGGTGAAATCTCTCGAGTTATTAAGAGCTAATAAAGAATAGAAATAGGAGGATATAATGTCTCTCTCTTTCTCTCTCCCTCTGTCTATCTGTCTGTGTGCGCGCGCGTGTGTGTGTGTTTCCTTTAGAATAAAATTACGGAAGGGTAGATTTCTGCTTCCACTTTGCCAGTTATTGTCTCTTATTGGAAAGTTCCAATTAATTTTAAACGTTCCGCTTTTCGAAATTCTCTTGATCTTTCCTTGCTTTGACAGTTAAGTTACTATCTTATGGAAATAGGATTAAATCTTGGATGATTTTAATCTTTTGTGTTTATATACTATATATATATATATATATATTTTTTTTTTTTTTTAAATGCGTTTGCGTTTCTGCGCGTGATTTATTTAATGCTTTGAGTTGCTAAATATAAAAATTGATAAAGGTCACATAAACTGAGTATAGCTTTCAGGTCTCGTTTATGGTATTTTTACTATGAAATATTATACGTGAGTAAAATGTCTGCTGTAGAAAGCGCCTGATTTTATCCTGTAATTTCATGACGACCAATGTTACTTTAAAATAGATCTCATATAATCGTTAGTATAATTGATTATGATAAATAAGATTTTTGAAGTGAACTTTTTTTTGCGTGTTCGGGATACTTTTTTATGAAGAAAAAATAGCTGATTCGTAATCGGAAATCGTCACGAGACGCTAAGCATATATATATATATATATATATATGTACAGGAGAGAAAGACATGGAGCGACAATTTATACATATATGCATGTAATATATATAAAATGAGAGGTGGGAGAAAAAACATCGATGATCCGTCGGTGATTCCTGAAACACCTCTCTCTCTCTCTCTCTTCCTCTCTCTTCCTCTCTCCCTCCCCCTTTCTCACTCACTCTCTCTCTTCCTCTCTCCCTCCCCCCTTTCTCACTCTCTCTCTTTTTTTTTTTATACTTACGCGTATACGCATATAAGTTTACATCAATATACAGTAAAGAATGCCGTCAATTCCACTTCTCATTCTTTCTCCCGCTCTTTTTCTCTCTTTCTGTATACCGGTACGCATATATATTACATTATATACTATACATTAATACAGTATAGAAAGACTGTTGTAGTTATCCGGAGCACGTTGCTTTGTAGATATGGTTGTGTATACCTATACGTATTGAAGTGTTTGTTAAGTTGTTTATATAAAATTAATTTTAAAATAATTGTTTAAATTCAGTGTAAAAATAACGTAGCAGATTTACAATATTTACAAATTTTAGAAGAATGATATTGCAAATTATATAAATATTACAGAAATAGAATAATAATATAATGTAATAATATATGGTAAAAAAAAAAATTATAATTTGTAATTGAAATGTAAATGTTTTCTAACATCTATTTAATAAAGAAAACTAATTTAATTTTTATTATCAAATTATTAATTAACCATTGCACTATATTATAAATAGATTTCTTAAGTAATCAATTTAGTTCTTTTAAATGAATAATCACATACATTAGAATCAGCAATAGAATCAAATACAATTATTAACCAATCATCGGTACTCATTGTTTTAAGTTTTCACTTCTGTTCGCCAGTCCCGCGACTGACTGTTTTTTTTTTTGTTTTTTTTTTTCTTATAACGAGGCTTAGCTGACAAATTTTGCACATTTATGCGTAGCATGGGAATGAAAAGAGATATTGGAACGAAGTAAAATTAATAAAAGTACAATATCTTAGCTACAAAATGCAGTATTTATTTTTCAATATAATCCCAGTTTACACTGATAAACTTTTCACAACGTGTGAGAAGAGTTTGCAAAACTTTGAAAAACAAAGAAGTCTATCGTTTGAAAAAACAGTTTTCTTTTGAATTTAAGAATTCCAATTTTCTGCTGTTAAAAATTCAATTTTGCGCGTTATTGTAACAGTGTTTACATATTGACCGTACTCGACGCCCTTTTAACTGCTACTGAAAAGAAACCGGTAAACGGATTTCAACGAGAAATTTCGAGAACGAATGCTCTAGATTAATGCATAAAAGAACATGACATGATAAGAATATGACATATTTTTTTTATATTCTAATGGTAATTGTTCAAGAAAGTATTCGATGTACTTTATGAATAATTACAGTATTATAAGAAATTTCATGATTTTCGTTGTCTGTTCTTTATTTCCGTAATTTATTGGATAATATATTTTTCTCAGTTTCTTAATAATTTGTTTACACGAATATCGGGTAAGTATTACAATTTGTTTATGAAAATCATTTTTATAATTTAGAGACATCATTACATAACAAATTAAATAAACCGGGTGTACAATAAAGAACAACGGAAATTAATTTTTTTTTAATTTTCTTGAATAAAGTATATAGTATTTTAAGACAAGAATCAAAGATCAGAAATGTATGTTGCATAACTCAAAAACAATTATGTTGAAATTGAAATTTTGGATTTAGGACTGTTGTAACATCTAGTTATGCACTTCCCCTTTTGATTGCAATTGATTTAACCAGAAGTGTCCAAAATCCCCAAAAAATGTAAATTTTTGTTCTTTTTCTTAACTGGCTTAATAAGCTACCATTCAGATCCTTTCAACGATGTATCATAAGTGGTAGTTATTGTCATTGGTTCCAGAGTTATAGCCTAATAAAATATTTTGATCTTACAAGGGAAGGCACATTGGTTCGAATCTCAGATTTCATCTCCTTTTTTTTTTAAATTTTTTCTTAAATTTAATTATATTAAGTTATTAATAATTATTATTAAACAGTGATGGTAACAAAAAAAAAAAAAAAACCTTTATTAGTCAAATAAAGTTTTATGGACTTTTAAAAATGTGTATTGTAATTTAATAGAAATTATTACATATGTGTGAATGTAATCGACTTGGTTTTACATCTGATTATTTAATTTTAATTGAAAATTATACTTCAGAATCGTATTATTTTTGATTTTCGTACAAGGAAGTCTTTTTTTTTTTTTTTTAGTAGTTTTGTAAAGATTTTGTATATGTGCCTCCGCTAACTATTGATTACCCGATTTTTGAAAGATGATTGTAGAAGCTGTCGCTTCTAAAACTCCAGATATGCTGGTTAAAATATGGAACTAACTTTTCCTTTCTGTTGGATGTGTGCTTCGTGACAAAAGATGCTCACATTGAATATATGTTGGGAAAAACTGTTACTCTTACATTTTATTTATAAATAGTGGACCCAGCAATGCTTTACTATTGCCAGATTGTTTACCACAGTTCAAACCTCACCAATCTTACTACTATATAAATCATAAAATGAAACATTTAAATAAATAAACTAAAACTTTTACTAAATTGAATGTTGTTTTAATATCGATCGTTGTCTATGTCAGTATCGACTTCCACAGACAGTTATGTGATTAAATATTTTTATGTATTAAATAATATAGAACTACATGTAAACACTCCCAGGGGGACAAATAATAATAAATTGTGGAATTTTCAGCGAAATCGGTTTAGTAATTTTTGAGCTATTAGGGCATACCCAAAACGAAAATTTTCTTTTATTTATAAATGTATATAAATACATTTCTGTCAGTATTAAGAGATATTCTCTCATGTACACCATATTTATATATTTTAAAAATCTCTTTGAAAATATTATGTGATAATTGTAAAATCTAATATTATTGTTCCGTTGATCGAATTTCCAGCTTACTCATCTTATCTTTATTGGTGTATTGACTATATCCGGTGAATAATTAGATCATGTTTCATTGTTCGTATTCGTCTGATCTTTGTACAAATGTTTTCTTTGTATTTATATTAAAATAATTAGAGAAATATAGGTTGTTGACCTTAGTAAATAGATAGTCTATGTTAATTATGTAATTATTTATAAATGAAATTACGAAACTTTGTTAGCATTTTTTAATGGGAAAGTTGTAATGTTCGATTTTTTTAGCTTAGAATCTTTTTTTTTTTTTTCTTGTTTTATATGGGCATCGACTGCTGTGGTCATTAGCCCTCGTCACATTTTTAAATTAATCA
>JAAAKQ030091606.1:0-10197 GCA_010016005.3 Zanna intricata
TTTAAATTTCTCATTCAAATTTACTTCTTTAATAAATAAAAATTAAAAAAGTTTATATTACAACATTTTTTATTTTTATTTCAACCTTATCAAACTGCATCAAAGTAGATTTATTGCTTTATAATTCAAACGATTTCGAAAAATTTACGAGGTAGTTTATTTTGCAAATTTAAATCGAAATAATTTATAACATACATCTTCCTGTCAGATGAAACAAAAACAATATAGATTCTTCACTTGTTAATAGTCAGAATGATTGCTTCAAAATTTGTTGGATTCATATTCAATTTTTGGTAATGGTATGAAATCATTAAAAAAAATTCGTGATTCTTAAGGGAAAGAACTCTTTCTCCCAAAACGTTAATTTCATCCCGAGTTTTATCCCATAAATATAGATTTAGAATACTGTAATACTTTGCCAGTGCAATTTTTTTTTACATAGAAGAAGGTAAATTTCTGCCAGAGCACTCGCCCTCGCACACGTGGTGATGTTGGGCTATCACTGACTAAAAATCCCTTCCTCCTTACCTCCATCAAACGGGAACTAAATCTGCCTCATCATTACATTGTCCGCGATGGATACATCGGAGTATCATAAAGCTTCTTGCCCCTGTTACAGGTTGACAGTTACACGACTTCTGCGGAATCCTACGAGAGTCAACGAGTAACATCCACCCAACTGCTTAAACGCAGACAAATCCATCCGCAGGCTATCCAACTGTCCTATTCCTTTGTCCCCTTCATTCAAATGATGTGACCTACCATATTACTGACTGGGTACTAGCATCCACTTCTCAACAACACCACCTCAATCACATTTCCCACTTCAACATGCTAGGGGTCACACAACATCGCTCTTTGACTTCCTTCCATCTATTACAGTGCAGAATCACATGTTCTTGGTTATCAGATTACCTCAGTATGGGCATAGATTATCTTCCGATCAATCCCTGCCAAAAAGGTAAAACCAAAAGCAAACGTGCCCGGTTAAGAATTTGACGAGTTCATAATTGATCTCACCAAAACCCCGACCTACCCACCGTACCACTCTTTTAATGAACTTGAACGTCGTCCTGCTTTCCCTTAAATCTTCCACCTGTTCTCCCAGCGTTTTAGAATATCATAAAATTCAGCCTGGTCCTTTCTCCGATAATGATCGGTATGAAGTCTGAAAATAGATTGAAACATTACCTCCGCTTCAAATTTTCCCGAGATAATCAATACAAGATCATCAGTGAAGCAAGAGGAGTTACTCCATTAGGAAACTTAAGCTTGAGGAATCCATCAAATATCAGATTCTATAATAGTGGTCTGTGATAGAGCCCTAAGAAATCCCTTCCTTCATGCAGTGTAGCCGTCGTAAGCGCAACAATCAACCTTCTATGTAAGTAAAAATAATTACTTAAAGAATTATTTTCTTTTTAAATTTCATAGCATTTAAAGCATTTTTGATTTTTTATAGCATTTTTTATTTTCGTTTTTTTTATAGCATTATTACGCTATATAAGTGTAATAATGAACGCTATTATGCTGAGCTGGGTATCAGATTTTTCGTTAAATGGCCAACCGCGTCAACAATAGCTCTATCTGTCTTCCGGGAAAACATACTGGTTTCTACTAACTCAGACCACCGTTCTTTTCAATTCTGTTCCTTAAACGGAATACAAGCATCATTCTGAACAGCTTGCAGAAGTTGGTTACAACATAGAGCAACTGTAATCAGTTGGTTCGTTGACGGGACGTCCCTCCTTTAACAAGACGAGTCGTGACTCCTTCCAGTCCTCCCAGGTTACCAGTGCAATCATTTTTTTTTCTGTTTAACCTCCGGAACCATCGTAAGGTATTACTTCAGAGAATGAATGAGGATAATATATATGAATTTAAATGAAGTGGAGCCTTGTACAGTCTCAGATCGATCATTCTTGAGTTGTGTGGTTAATTGAAACCCAACCACCAAAGAATACCATCTAGTATTCAAATTTATATAAAAGCAACTGCCTTTATTAGAATTAAAATATTAGAATTACCGACTACGAAATCAGCTGATTTGCGATGACAAGTTCAGTGATAGCCCAGGTTAACAGAACGTTAGATCAATTTAAGTTCCAGAAAACCGAAGTTAAATAAGGGAAAATTTCCAATTTGATCCGGTTGTTGTAAACTGTGGGTTTATTTTATTAACGATTATATTAAATGATATCACATAGAATTAAATTCTTTAATAATATTTTCTTTATGTAAAATGTAATTTTATTTTAACTCATTCTGGGAATCTTTGGTGAATAAAACATATTTTTAAATTTATTGACTTTTTTATCTATAACTTCACGCGCACACCGCTACAGGATGACAAATTATGAGCAGAGGTACAGAAGCATATTTTGTAAAGAGAAAAACTATCAGCACCAAGTAATGAAACGTTTCTAGAAGTAATGACATAATCTGAAAAATACGAAAAAAAGTTTGATCCCTTTATCTATTCTTTTCTTAAAATTTAAGAGAAATTTTTAAAACCAGATTAATTATCTTTAATAACTCATTTAACAAAAGAAAATTGTCATCTATGTTTATGGTACAACTGATATTTAGAGATTACAGCATTGACAAACTCTATTTTTGTTTCACAATTAGTTATTTACTGAGCAGTACCAGATATATAATATAACCAATGTCATATTACACACAAGCTTCAACCATAATTTATAATTAATCATTAAAAAAATAATAAAAAGAAAAGGAAAACTATACACTAGATCTGATATCAGAAATGCGATTAATACAAAAAGAAGAAAATATTTTGTTTTGATTAATAAAAAAAGAACTTAATTTTTTTTTATTAATGTTTATGTTAATTATTTTTTTTAAAACTCTACATCATTTCATAATTTACTTCTCATAAAATTGATATAGTAGCCTATATTTCTGATAATTCCTATTTGCGGTGTTTTAACATATAACTTGACTAAAGCTTTTGAGAAGCGATTTAATAATAAAAAAAATCAACAGATTATAAGAAAATAGGATTACAAAACTATATATATATTGTATAAAAAAAATAATTAAAATAAATATTTTATTCCTGTTGCTGATAAAATGATTCACCCATAAAACGCGCGTGTGCAAAGAAAAATTAAGAAAATTTAATCAGCCAGTTATTATTTATTTTCCTACGTTAGTCACAAAAAATAAAATAATAATAATATAATAGTAATAACATTACTTATTTAAACATATTACTGATTATTTTGGCTATTCAACGAATTTGTTTGTGTATGAAAATGCTATGCATGCTCACATACCCATTTATTATACTTCAATACAGATTCACTAAATAATTCATTTGACCTCTGTTTGTTAAATATGAAGTAAAGTGAAGGTCATTATAACGTTATGTGTTTTCTATTTAATTACTTGGGTGAAGTAGAGGTGGAGGAGTGGTTTTTGGGGGAATCGGGTGGTTGTTGGTCTCCGTTATAAGTGGGGGTGTAGATAGAAGGGGTGGTTGACTCTGTTGCTATAGTAACACAGAATGGCGGTTACCACTGCCCTGCCAATCATACAATGCGTCAGTTTTATTAGAAACTGTGTTGAAACAGACTCTATCCCAACAACGCATAGAATGGTTAGTCACTGTATCAGTTTTTCCCCGAGTTCACTTAACACGGTTGTAATATTCAGGAGCATGCAGCTGTATTTCTCTTCACAAAACTATATCTATCGCAGATTTTTCCACTGTTCAATTCATTCGGTATACTTCATCTCCCGCGATTTAAAAATCACCCGACCACTCTTAAACAACTGTATATTTTTTTATTCTTTTTTTAATAATGTTCATCAGAATTTACACACCGTTTCATAGGCAACATTGTAAAGTTGTAAAACAAAGCTTCATTGAAATATAAAAAAAGACAAGTTCACTTAATTAAATTTCAACTCCCTTTACTACATTTTAACTTATTGTGCTCAGTTCAGCATCATTTCATTTGTACAATAATTAATGATACTTTATTTACTTTACTAACAAAATACTTTATTTTTTTAATAATAATTAAAACAATACATACACATCCTATACAAGTTACTTCATTAGAAGGTTTTACATCTGAAATAGCTTTGCAACTCATTAAAAGTAACATAAAGTAATTAAACAAAAAATAAATTAAAAAAAAAGATGAAACAAATTACGGACATAAAAGAACATTATATTTTTAACCATGAAATGTATAGTTTCTGTTATGAAATATATAGTGTACTGTTAACACTAAAAAAAAAAACTGTTCTGTACATTATTACAGTGAAATAAATCAACGTTTAATCAAATTTTTCGTAACGGAATTAATCTACATTACAGAACAGGTTAGAAAATATAATCTAATTTAGATCTTTACATTTTTTAATTCTTTATTTTATATAAATATCCAAATGAAATTTATATTTTAACAGTTTTACTCGAACCAGTAGTTATTTTAATTGGATTGAACATTTAACCAAGAAAATCCGCTTTTGGTTTGTCAAAAAAAGAAGAAAAAAAGTCATATAAAAGATAATTTTGAAAATAATATTGACGTAATTAATTCACCTTGAAAAAATATGAAAATACAATTTACTACCTTCAGTTCAAAGATTTAAAAAAGTATAGTGTATATCTTTTTTATTTTTTCTGTTTAGCCTCCAAAACTACTGTAAAGTGTTACTTCAGAGGATGAATGAGGGTTATATGTATGAATGTGAATGAAGTGTAGCCTCGTACAATCTCAGGTCGACCACTCCTGAGAAGTGTGGTTAATTGAAATCCAACCACCAAAGAACACCGGTATTCACCATCTAGTATTCAAATCCGTTATAAAAATAATTACCTTTACTAGGGTTTGAACCTTAGGAACTCTAGACTTCGAAATCAGCTGATTTGCGATGTCGCGTTAACCACTAGACCAGCCCGGTGGGCCATAGTGTTTATGTATGTATGATGAATAGATAACGTTGAATGATATTCTGGTAAAGTTGAACATTATCAGAAATATTTAATTATAATTATGGGTATCAGTAATTAATAGCAAAATTAATTATTACAACTTTAATATGAAAAATAGCTTCAACAATATTAAAACTAACACCTACGTAAACTTTTAGAAAACAATAAACAAGACGCCTGAAAATATTGTATATTTTGAGCCTTTATTTATTTACCTAAATTTTTAAAATGTTAAACTTATACATTTAATTCAGCATATTCATGGATTGTTAACATGGTATATATTATTTTATGTAATTTATCCCCAAATGACTTGATTCCGTAGCTGAGTGGTAGCGTCTCAGCCTTTCATTCCGGAGGTCCCGGGTTCGAATCCCGGTCAGGCATGGCATTTTTCACACACGCTGCAATTCATTCATCTCATCCTCTGAAGATATACCTTAACGGTGGTTTCGGAGGTAAAAAAATAACGAATATATGATTTATTATTGTAGAAAATGATAAAAATTATAATAAACTATATTATCATTTTACAAAAACATAAAATTTTTTTTCGTACTTCAAAATTATTCATGCAGGATTAAAGATAAAATTATACACAAGATATTTATATTATTATAATATTATATGACAGATGATTCCAAATTCCACGAAAATCTCTAGGGAGATAATTCTTTAGCCAAAAATAAGAGAAATTTACATATAATCATAGGTCAGAAAACATATGTTCGTTAGCGATTTTTGGCTCGCGACACATTTAGCCTTGCTTTGTGCTTCATTTGTGAAATTAAACCATACAAAAATTCTTAAGATACAAATCGAGGGGTACATTTGGTGGTTCCTTATGGTTTTTGATCTAAGAAATTGAATAAAAGTTGTCCCAGACTTCTATCTTATTTAAGTTTTAAGAAAAACGGGATAAAACATGAAAAAGTTTTGTCGGAAAATAAATCTTTTTAGGTTTGAATAAAATAACTTTGTTAATTTACCAATACGCAGATAAAAATTTCTAGTTAACTTTGTAGAAAATTTAATCCTAAGAAAAGTCATGTAAATAATGTCTATTAAAATAAATAAAAATTTGAGAAGCTCAACTTTAATTAGAAACAAAAAACATTGATTGGATTGACTGCTGTGCGTGATTACCTTGGAAATTATTCAGATCGAAGAGTACCTTTCTTTGAACGGTACTCTGCTTTGGAAAGGTACAAAGCCTTTCCAAAGCCTTTGGAAAGGCTCTCCAAAGCCTCTCAGTCTTTGAGGCTTTGGAGAGGCGAGTCCGGGAAACAGGTGTAGTTAAACAATGATTCGATGTTGGTCGTGAACGTTTTGTGAGAAATGCTAACATTGAAGAAGCAATATTGAATGTGGTACAAGTATCTCCCACTTCGAAGCACCAGAAAGTTGTCACATCGCTTTCGTGTTTCGCAATCACGTGTGTCACCCAAAGTTACAGGAACGACGATTATACTCATTCCATACAGCACGTGTACAAGAATTATTAACAACTGATTTTGATGAACGGTTGAAATTCTGTTGACGGTTAATTAGAAAATGTGAACATCATCCCGATTTCGTAAGTAATATTCTAATTACAGATGAACCCTGTTTTACAAGAAATGGTATGGTTAATTATCAAAACACTCGTACTTAGACAGAAGAAAATCTCCAGGATATTGCTACAAGTCATTTCAGATACAATTTTTCATTAATTGTTTAACGGCGGGAGGGTCTTCTTGGGATAAACTCATAGACCCTTCTTTCTTACCGTCAGGGGTCAATGGAGATAGTACTTGCATTTTTTGTAAACAAATCTGACGTAACTTTTGGAAGATATTCCATTGCAAATAGAGTGCAGATGTGGTTTCTCAATGATGACGCTCCTGTTAATTATTGTTTGATATGAACGTCATTTAAATAACACATTTAGTAAGAAATGGACTGGTCAATACGGACTAATAAAATGGTCACCTCGATCTCCCAATCTCACGCCAGCGGACTTCATCGTCTGGGTTGGATGAAGTCGTTAGTCTATTTTGCTTGTATTGGCACCCAAGAAGAATTAAGACATCGTATAATAGAAGATAGAGCTAATATTAGGAATAATAATGATGCTATTAGACGTGCCTGCGCTAGCATGAATTCACCAACTATGCACTGATCAGAATAGCGGCCACATTAACTAACTGCTTTGAAGAAATGTTTGCAGCTTTATCAAGTAACCATTTTAATATTTAATCGTTTTTAGAAAGTATCTCATTCTTATTTTTTTAAATTTATTTTTTATTCTTTTTTTCAGTTATTGATAAGTTTTCTATTTGTTTTCATTTACATTTACTACAGACTGCCGTTCAATTTGTATGCACTCCTTGCATATATAAAAAAAAGGTTGTAATTCATAATTTTTATGTTCCTTTAAATTTAATTAATAAATAAATAATTTTAATATTTCAATTTTTTAAATTTCTGTAATATATGATAGAAAAAATTTCTACGTATAGAGAAATTTAGCTGTAATTAATCAAGATGAATCAAAGCCGGCCTCCGTGGCGCGAGTGGTAGCGTCTCGGCCTTTCATCTGGAGGTCCCGGGTTTGAATCTCGGTCAGGCAAGGCATTTTCACACATGCTACATATCATTCATCTTCATCCTCTGATGTAATACCTAACGGTGGTTCCGGAGGTAAAAAAAAAAAGTATACACAAATAAAAAGTTTAAATTGTTAAAAAAAAAAATTATTTCAATTTTTGAAGGATGTAATTTAAAGATGAGATATTCACTACTAAAAATCTTTATTCAATCGGAAAATTAAATAAATCAATTCGCTAATACTGTAAAAAATAGTTAAATAAGCCACTTATTCGTAAAAATTAAATTATTTTCATATTAACAAATAATTTTAATGATACAGTTATTTTTGACAACTGTAGACTTGAATGCCTATTCAAGTACTAACCTCTACTTGCTCTTTTTTCATAAAAAAAATAGTAATTTTCAATTATACTAATCAGATTGCAGTCATTTTAGCTAAGAAAAATCATATTTGCTAAAAAGTAATCAATCATAACAAAAACGACGAATTTATGTATCAAAACTAAGCCATTAATGTTTACTTAATATTTTCAACTGTCTTACAATTGTACGGATCTATTTACTTTCTAATTCCATTTTTCTTTGATTAGGCTGTGTAAATTTATAGAGATATTGTATAGAAATTATCAAACAGACAGAAATTATCAAACAGACCGGGATTAGAACCGAGGAAGCTCTGGATTAAAGAGAAAAAACGTTATCACTTCACCATAGAAATTCGTGTTATTCTATTATTGGTATCAATAAAAACTAAAAATATTATAATATTAAAAAAATGAAGTATTTCTTAATAGTATAACAAGATTTATACAGAAATTGGAATGAAAATATCACTTAAACAGAAACCTGTAAAATAAAAAATCCATATCAAGAAAAGCAAATTAAGACACAGTAAAATAGTAATCATTCCAGTAGCATTATATGGTTCTGAAACACTAAAAAAATTCTCTAGAAAAAAACCATAAACTCTTATGAGCACTCTTATTGAGAATTCTTTTTCAACCTAACTCTTTTTTGAAAAAGAGTCTTCAGAAAAATATACGGTCCGAAGTTTAAGAATGGATTGTATCAACTAAAAAGAGAAGAAGAGTTATGAAAGAAGAATGAACAATAACAGACTGTCAAAGATTTTTAATTTTATTTATGAAATAAAGACAAAAAAAAAATTGGTGTAAACATCGAAAAATAACCTAAAATTATAAGAATAACAAAGATTTTATGTATGAAAGATTAATTGAAACAATTGGTTGATGAATCTAAGTTTGAAGAAAAAATAGAACCTAAAA
Organism: Zanna intricata; assembly: GCA_010016005.3. NCBI lineage: Eukaryota > Metazoa > Arthropoda > Insecta > Hemiptera > Fulgoridae > Zanna > Zanna intricata. Next base: position 8,851 of record JAAAKQ030091606.1, read on the forward strand.
GAATCTCAAGTGTGGCGGAGAACGAAGAAAGAATAAGTAGGATATTGAGGAAGTTTTAGGAAAATAAAAAAGCCAGATTATGTAAACGTGGTCTAAAGTTGGCCTGAACAAAAAAAAAATTATATTTAATTATTTATTTTTTAATTACGGAATCTACCAGTTCCTATAAGTAATATTTATTCAAATTGCAATTCAACATTTTGTATTTGATATCACATCTTCGGAGTACATCATAATATACTAAAATTATTGATCATTCAAGTGTCAGTATCAACATCACATTTACCACTGATTTGTAAAAAAAAATAAAAAATAAACGGCTATTAATATTTAAACTAAAAAACAATACGTTCTGCCGCTCTTCATATAATATTAAAGTAACAAAAAGAGAGATTTTATTGGAAAGACAAGTTGTAAGTCCAGTTGTTTTATTGGTTTTCCGGTCATAAATCAATCTTAAAATAATGTTGTTAATCTAAGTCCAATAAACAAAGAATAAAACTCTTTTTTATTATCACGTAATAAGAAAGTTCTGTAGGATTTTTAATTTTCAAAAACTAATTAACAGATTGCAGGAGAAACCTGTAATCTTCTTTACAGGTTTTTATCTTAGGCGTGTTCTATAAAATGATATAAATTAACTTTCTTTGTACTTTTCAGATACAGATCACTATTCAAGCATTAAAGATGATTACATCATTTCAGTATGCATTAAACAAAGCAACTATACGGATTCTCACAAAGAACTATACGGATGAGAACTATTTAATTATATTTTGTTTCTAAAACGAAATATATATGCTTCAGTAAGTTTTGGAAAATTACGTTTTATTCCTTTAGATTTTCCATTTTAAATATATGAAGTCATAAAAAGCATTATAGGTGTTATATAAGCCTCTAACCTCTGCATTATAGGTGACATATAAACTTCTGATATTTGTTATTACTTAAATTAAATAAGTATTAAAATATCATAATTAGTACAGGCAGATTTTTTAATTACTTTAGCTTTTTTACAGTAAATTGATACCTGATTTTCTAATAAAGCATTTTTCAACAAATATGGCTACAAAAATGTTTGCAAACTGAGGTAAATTATACGTAAGAGCAGGGTATTTTTTATCAAGACGGTATATAAAGAAATTTTTGAGATCTGTCTTACATTTTACTGAAATAGAGTCATGGGCTCAAGGATGGACCAAAATCGATTTTATTTCTATACCTAAAATTTTTACATGGCAAGCAGAGAATCCTGATTATAATTAATAGTTTTACTGAAATATTTAATCCATACTCATATTCCAGTTGCGAAATAATGAAATTCTAGCAGAAAATCTAAAAATGTAA
>JAAAKQ030091639.1:0-14690 GCA_010016005.3 Zanna intricata
ATACACATCATCCTCATTCATCCTCTGAAGTAATACCTTACGGTAGTTTCGGAGGCTAAACAGATAAAGAGAGAGGTTCAAAAATATAAATACTGTACAATATATACTTAGTACTGTATTTTTATTTTTCTACATTTTATTTTCTTCCATAATATTTTCATTTTTAATTGTAACATTCAGTTAGATTTTAATGATATCACAATGTTAATTCTACTGGAATTGTTTCCGTTCATCACTTTGTGTTTGATATAATGCGGTTAACGAATAACTCGGTTATAACAGATGTCTCCAGATGGCTGTGGTTATAACGGGATCGTACAGTATTTATTTATTGTTTGGACAAAAGAACAGTTAGTAAACAGGACATGTAATGGAGGCGATTTATCAATAATTCTTATGGCTTATCAATAAAATTATTGATATAACGTTAAATTGATTTATATTCCTTGTTATTCAGTTAATAACATTTTCAAATATAAATTAATAAAAAAATTTAAAGCCCATTATTTTGAAAATAATTTAAAAATTTAGGTATGTAAGTGAAATAGACAGATTTTATTATGAAAAAAGTGAAAATGAAAATATGTATTAGAAAACGTAAATTAAATTTTCTTAAGTGGATAAAGATGTTGTATATAATACAGAATAGGTACAAAAATAGAAATTAAGAACTAAAAAGGAATAATTATACATGATTTATATAAACAATATATTTTTCCATTTACCAACAATTTTTTTATATAGTTTCAAACACTTTCAGAGTGATTACTCCATCTTCAGGGATTATTTAAAACCATGAATTTGTATCCATGCATATAGTGTTATATTTATGATTATAATTAAAATTAGAATGAAATTAAAGTAGTTATTTCATAACAGTCGGTCATCATCATTAATTAAAATAATGTATACGTTAAGTGAAATAAAACTTCATGTCAGTAGGATGTTTACGATTGTTAATTTAATTTCAATTTAATTATAATCATAAATGTAATACTATATGCACAGTAACAAATTCATAGTTTAAATGATCTCTGAAGATGGAGTAATAACTCTGAAAGCGCTTTAATAATACATCATAAAAAAATTGTTAGTAAATAGAAAAATATATTTTGTTTTATACAAATTATGTCAATAACAACGGTTCCAATGTTGAGCAAATAATTTTCTCTTACTTTTTACTTCATTATTAATTAAGCAACAATAATTAACCGATGATTTGTTATAATATTAAAAACAATGATTAGAAAGTAAAAATATATAATGATAAGAAATTTTTTTATTGATTGCATAGCCTAAATACATTAACATTAAACACTTAACACGTAAAATTAGTATTCCAACAACAGGCTGGTCTACTGGTTAAGTCGTCATTGCAAATAGCTGATTTCGAAGTCGAGAGTTCTAATTTTCAAATCCTAGTAAACCTTTTGAATACTAGATCGTGGATACCGGTGTTATTTGGTGGTTGGGTTTCAATTAATTACACATCTCAGGAAAGGTCGACCTGAGACTTTACGAGACTATACTTTATTTACATTCATACATATCATCCTCATTCATCCTCTGAAATAATACATTACGGTGGTTCCGGAGGCTAAACAGTAAAGACAGGGAGTTTGCAGATACAGTTTTTTTTTATTTATATAAAAAAAAAACTAATCTTAAAACTATAAGTAGAATCTATCGTTTTACGTCAAAAACTCTCTTACAGAATGAATAATAGATAACATCTGTCATATTTTAAATTAAAAATTCCTTAAAATCAAGTTGGGAGATTTAAGTTTTAAATTGTGAATCATTTTTGAACACTTATCATCCAGTTTGTTAGTATTTGCATAAATTATCATTTACGAAAATAAATATAAATTATCATTTACGCAGAGCTCTATGTATCCATAGAGCTCTGCGTAAGAGATTTGTCTTTTATATCACATTTTATCTTGCATTAGGAATTTCTATGAACTTTTTATATGCTATTTTTCATGATACATAAACTGTTTGGTTTTTAAAATAGCTAAAATGGATGCAGTTGTAGTGGAATATTACATTTTTTGAATCTGTTTGTGAAATTAAAAGTTTGTTCTTTAAACATCACACCACAGTTCAAAAAAATTTACTTTTTGCATAATACAGTATAATCATTGAATATTTATTCAGTATTCAAGACAGGTATTGAATTAAAAAAAAAAAAAAAAAACAGATTTAATCTTAGTATATGATTGTGCAGTAGGCCCTTCCACATCAGCGCTCGTTTATAAACGTGGATTAAAAGATTTGCAGGTGAAAATAATTTTAAATTACTTGGTATATTTTAATAATTTCCTTCCATTAAATAAACTTTTATTTAGGCAAAATTAATAAACAAGATTTATGAAATTTAAAAGTACGCTATTACTTTTTAATCTATCATTCATAGTAGAAACGTAGTTATTCAGAGATGGGAATGTAGTCACAATAAGATAGTTGTAGTGATATCATGTTATAAATTAAATATATGGATAAAACACTAGAACTGGTTGAATCAAGCATTTATTTTATTTTTTATAAATGTGATCAAATTATGTTCGATAAATAATGTAAAATAATAACCTTTGCAGGTTTAAGTTTTATAAAAATAATTTTCTTTTATATTTTTAAGTCCATATCCCTGATAATAGCATTAACAAGTAAGCTGGGGTTAATTCTGTATTTTTCAAAAGTTAGTTGAAAATCGAAACCAAAACCTTTGATACAGCAGACAAGCACGTTTACGCTTGAGCCTCTTAGATACTCAAAACAGAAAATTTCTGTCACAATTGTATTCTATTAGAAAGTTTATTGTACATAATAAAAAGTTTGTTTATTATAAAAAAGTACTACTTCAAAATAATTTAATTTTCATTTTTGTTCTTTTCGGTCTTTATTTATAATTACTCATATTTTATTAAGTGCTCTTCCAACTTTTGTCCAAGATTAATAATCGTAAAAAAAAAATTTTTATTTATACCTACAAAAAAAGTTAAATTATATATTACATATTTAATTTTTCACACTTGGGTTTCAAGCCGGTGAACTAGTATTTATTTTTATGGTTGTAATAAAATAAACTTTGTTACAATAAGTAACATAGTTACACTAAGTTAGAATTACCGTGTAATAAATTGTTTGATCTTTCAACTGTACTCCCTGTTTAACTGCTCTAGTTCTAAATTGTATTAATCTAAATGACAGTTACAATAATATCGTTGTAAATACGAGTCAAAATGCGATGTTTTACATGCATATATTTTTAATAAAAGAAATTACTTTATGATGTAATTAAACAATTATTTTTCTGTAAAAAATAAGTTTTTCTTAAAAAAGAAAAAACTAGAATAAAAGACAATTTTAACTAAATTATTTAATAAATAGTATTTTTTAAGAATACAAAACGCTATATTTGATTTATAAAATCTAACTCAATCCGATCCAGTGGTTTAGGGGTTAGCATCACTGGCTGAAAAACTGAAGTTTTAAAATTGATTCCTAGTGTGGATGAAAATTAAAAAAAAAAAAAATTGTGAAGTATAAATAAAGTAAATGTTCTTATTGCTTTGCGATTTCCGAAAAATTATATATTCTTAAAAGATAGGAAGCTGTACTGCCTTCAATATCTTCAATTCAGAATACCGAATAACTGGTAGACATAGATAAGAAGAAATGACTACACTATATTTAAATTTTAATACAGCTTTATAATTGTTGAAAATGCAATTATTAATTGATTTACGCAATTTAAAATTAGTTAAGTCATCCAAAGATAGTAGGTACGCATTAGTCAATCGGTTAAATTACCATTTGGTGTTTTTTGTTACAATCGGTAGGGGTTTTCACAGCACCCTAGGGTTTTGAAGAATTTAGTACGAATGCAGTTTTAGAGAGTTGAGTGCATAGAATTGCGTTTACGAATAGGGGGGGTGGATGAACGAGCAAAACACATTTCCCCTGTATAATTCATTCCAGTCCCATCCTCGGTAATGGATAAGAGTTGTCTTCATGTATTTTCCACGAGATGTCAGCACAATCTAATGCACTTTGCCACCTGACTATCAATACCAGTCATTAACACTAGAGGCATTTACAGTTCGTTCGATGTCTCTGATTCAGACAAAAAGCAGCGGTTGTTGCAGAGTTCATCATTCGTAGAATGTATAGGCTTGTATTTATACCTCACTTTAACCGCTTATCTAATTTATTCGTGAGAGACCTATGTTACCGTTCACACATAAGCGTTGGAGATAATACCACGAGAAATTCGCGAAACCGCATTCTAAAAGTGATACGAATTTTAAAACATGTGGTTATGTAACGCGTGTCGATAACCTATCCGGGTCGTTGTTTTGAGCTTTTGCAATGTTATAAGAAGCTTGATATTTACAGTATTTAAATAGGTGGTACATTTTTTCAAGTAAACCGAAAATCAACTTTGTATTTAAAATATAGTAAAGTTACAAGATTTTTAAATTTGATTTTTACATAATAAAATAATAAATTCTAATTTGTTTTGTAATCATGAAATAATTCCAGAAACCTAGCAAAGATGTTATAGTTCAAGATTTTTATAATAATATTTATTATTTTATGTTTATTCTGTTTTACTGAAAGAGATGCAACAAGATTAGTGTTAAAATGATGAAACAATTCTTGGTTTTTGTCATCCTCTTGATAGTCAAATGTTTGATCAATGTTTAATTAAACTTACGTTAGTTTTTTAGTTTTCTGATAGAATATACAATACCGATGTACAATACCTATTTTTGATAATTTAAAAATTCTAAATATATGTTAATTGAAGTAACTATTTCTTACATGATTATTTTTTTCAATGTTTATATTTCTTTCCATATTATTTTTATAACGCTTTATATTTCTTTCCATTGACTGATAAATCATTAAATGATATATCGGAATAATTGTTGAATAAACAATGAAAAATTACAAGCAAAATTTTAAGTTTATTTTAATCAAGTATGATTACATAATTAAAACTATATTTAATCGATGATAATTTTTGTGCTTGTCAGTTGGCATTGAAAATTATCTTAAACTATTGTTGAAAGTGAATTAGATTAAACGGGAATTTTACTGCAATACGTACTTTATTTAATAAAAAAATAAATGGTATTGAAAATAATTTAATTAGAAAATAAGTTCTTAGATAAAAATTTCAAAATAGTTATCATAACAGCCCATCCTTAAAGACTGACTTTTTATTCATTTTCTGAACTCGATTAATATAAACTATCAACAGGAAATCGTTAAAATTATTTTATTTTATATTAGTGTCATCTGAGTGGAAACAATTTTTACCTTGTACATCACTCACTGGTAGGGGCTGTGATATATCCTTAGCCCAAAACTCTGGATTATTTCCATTTTATGTTTGGTTTTTTTATTTGGCTAGGTTTGACTTATTTTTTAAATGAATCGTTATTAGAAGGACTTCAAGCTTTATCACAGTGGCAGATATATTTTTTAATATATTTAACAGCAATTTTAGCACAAACAGCTTAAAATATTTTCATCATCTCATCAAGGGTTAAAATTTTTTAATAAAATTTTACTTTCGTCACTTGAAGGGGGAAGAGTTAAAACCATATTTTTTACCCAATATCGGGAAAATTCAGCAACTTCGTTTTCATTTATCTTCTTTAATTCGATCTCACTGATTAATAACTATATAAGAAACTGATTTGTTTTTTTTTTGCATAGATTAATTGATTTTTTTTAAGTTTTTTAAACTTATTTTGAGGCAAAACTATTATAAAAAAACGAGCTAAAATCGTAAAAGTTTCTCTTTATACTTAAGTGGTTTGATAATATGTAACAAGATATTGAATGGTGTAGGCAATCTATATTTTTTAAAATTTGTATTGAATTATATTCACGTGAGATGATAAGTTATAATTTTTAAGGTGCTATTGGAGATTTATATGAATATTTATCTTTATTTTAATCTGTTCTCCGTTTCTTAGAAAAAGATAATAAATTAATAACGGTTAGGTAAGTCTATATTCTGAAATTTTTAATTTTGTTAAACACGTAGTGGTTAAGATTAATTAATAATGCAGTTTTGTGTCAAGAAAGCTTGTGTTTCACCATTATTGCTTGGAATAATTTTGCGAAAGGACTTTTCACTTAATGTTTGTCTAGTAACGAACGAGTAAATGAATGAGTGAGCAAAGCGAGCAGTGAGCGGTGTATGTGAAAGGTTCAGCGTTAGTTTTCGTCGATGTTTGGCGGTGCTACATCGGTACGATAGTGATCCTAGTATGTTTTTGTTTCTTATGTACTTCTAGCCCTGCCGGTTCATTTGTCAGGCCGCCGGACTTCCTTATTCACCTCTCGGTAACGGACTAATAGAATCCGCATAAAGCGGTAACAACAAGCGCTCGTGAAAGTTTAATTGGAATGCATTGTTTGTAGGGTAATATTAGATTTATATACGGTAGGTCCTTCCTTCAACAATTTATGGTTACTCGAGGTAATCTACGGTAAGGGCAGCCAGCAAGGAAAAGGAGAAGAGTAGGGGGTAGCCTGGCCTTATTAACAAAGAGCCCTTGACGTAAAGCGAAGGTAATTGGGCTACCTAATGAATAAATGAGTGGACTGACCCAAGGCGGGGGTCAGTAAATGAAAAGCACTCTCCTTTATCCAGAACTGAAACTGTGTGTCAACATTACCTCCGGGCGTACAATACACACTTAACGTACACCCGAACCTGTCCCCCTCTCTTCAACCCCCTCGGTTCCTTCAACTGGATATACGTTCTAAATTATTTTTACACAACACTCGGCAAACTTCCTTTGTTACCCGGACTACCACCTCCAGGATTTACTAAACTCTCTTTGTTAATTTACACTTCAGTAAATTACCATCTCCAAACTCTTATTCTACGGAGTACAGTTCTCATGTAAACTACAAACGTCTTGCTTTTTATTTGGAAAATTAAATTACTCTAATACAATAATTTAACTGTTTATTGAATAAAAGAAAGACAAAACAATTAATTAAAATTTTATATTATTATGTGAAATAGCTTAAGTAAATATTATAAAACTAATATAGTAACCTCTGTAAGAGTGTTGTTCAGCTTTAGGGGAGACTAATTTCTGGGAATTTATAAATTTTAGAATACACCGTACAAATAAATAAGTTTGTTTATTTTTTACTTATAACATATTTAATAAAAAGGATTTAATAAAAATTGGTTTTATTTGATTTGGTTTTATATATGATTTTTTATTTGATTTGAAATTGGTTTTATATATGACCTAACTGCTTAAAATTATTATTATTACATCTATTTATTATGCGTATAATTATTATTATTAAAAAATTAGACTTAAATAATAATTTCATTTTAAAATGTAAACTAAATAAGAAAGAAATTTTTAAAGAATCGTTTTTTTTAAACACAAAATTACTTATTTGCATATATTCAACATAATTTTTTAAATTTATTATTCTTTAAAAATTTTTTTTTTTTTTAATTCTAGTTTAAGGGTAATGATATCTTTATAAAGTAATAAAATATCACATCTAGCTAAAAGTAATAACGCTTATTTAATTAGATATTTATTTTTTGTCTGTAACTTTTAATTTTTCCTTCATTTTGTGTGAGAGTGGCAGCGTCTCGTCCTTTCATCTGGAGGTCCCGGGTTCGAATCCCGGTCAGGCATGGCATTTTTCACACACGCTTCAATTCATTCATCTCATCCTCTGAAGTTATACCTTAACGGTGGTTCTGGAGGTAAAAAAAAAAAAAAATCATTTTATGTGAGAATTTGCTCCCCCATTTAAATAGATGTTTGTTTTTTTTTACCATTGTATCTTAGAACAAATCCGTTGCAAATACATAATTATTTTTATCTTCAGAATCTATTTACAGTTCGGTTTTTTGATTTCTTTTCAAAGTTCACAAATTTAATTACATACCGCTGAATTCATAGAACAAATATTTATTGTGAAATTTAATGAAATAAAGTAAGTGTTGCTAAAAACATGTTTATGCCTAAAATAATTCCTTATTTTCATTCTGCAATATTACTTCCTGAACCTAATTAGAAAAAACAAAATCAATATTTGGAAAAATGAATTGTGAGTTTTTAAGCCGGTCGGTAGAATTAAAAACAATTAAATATATGTAATAATAATATACAAATATGAAAATATAATTTCTTTATTTTAACAAAACATCTTGAGAGATACTTTATTCGATTTTATAAAAAAAAAAAAAAAAATTGGTTTCAACTAATTGTTCTACAGATGTCTTTTTAAATTTTCGAAAAAAGAAAAAAATGAATGAACAAAAGTTGAAGTTGTACAATTAAAATTTAGAATTAAATAGCTTATTATTTACAAACTTTTCGAAAAGAATAAACGTGTAGACTGACCCACTAATTTAATTTAAAGCTTAATTTTAATTTAAAGTTTAATTTTTTTAAAGGATAATTGTCATGTTTGTGTTTTTAAAAACTTAGTAAAAAAACACTTATTTTTTAAAATTCTAATATGAAATTTAATAATTTTTAAATAAACCTCTTTTTTAATGTTATAATAATTTTTATCGCATAGATTGGTTTATTTAATAACAACCATTATAAAACAATAAGTAAAATTGAATGGATAATGATTAAATTAGATATCGCATATCGTTGCAAATCCTGCGTGATATGACGACTGTCAAGATTCATATTTTAATCAAGGAATGGACCAACTGGAGAATGAGTCTCGTCATATTCAGTCAGGACGTTGTTAGGTATAGAGGAGATCGTTATGGAAGGGGGACAGTTTGTGAAATGTAGAAGTGAAACTATTAGGTGATGAGTATTGGTTTTCAGCAGATTAAGATGGATTGGAAGATTGGTTAGTTGGATTGTGGCATACTCCTATGCACTTCAGGCGCACCATTACCTTGATTGCACCATTAGGCTAATCTGCATGTCATATTCTTTTACATCTAATTAACCGTGGAGTGAAATTCTCGTATAAACTTTGTTTGATATGAATTTTTTCCACGATTTTTTTTTATTTTCAACTTATTTCTTTTCTTCTTTTGAATTAAATATAAAAATAAAAAGTACAAAAAAAAATTAATTAAATATGAGTAACTTAAACATGAAAATATTTTAAATAATAATGTAAATCTTTTTTATTTGTTATAACCAAAATGTTTAATATCAGTTAAACATTTACTTGTAAAATTAGTTGTTTTTAAGCTGGTTATCCCATCTTTTCCCGATCTGAGAGATATTCATGAGAAACTCTATGAATTTTGCCAGATTATAATTAATATTCAAATAAAAAAAAAAAAAATAAAAAAATAAAAAATTGTAACAAGTTATAATTTAGGAAGCAAGAATATAAATTACCCATATCAAAGAAAAACAGCGGCATTGGTTTTCGTGAAAAACCAATATTTTATTTATGGATAGATTCTTTTTTATTACTATTCTTTATTCTGTTTTTTGCATCAGTTTTATTGCATGCGTCTAACATAATGTAATATTTGTTTTACGTATTGACTTACATTTATGTTATGTAATCCGTGAGTTATAAACCAGTGGGAAAGATGATTGTGTATAAATTGTTAAAAAATCAAACATTTATATTTTTTAAAAGCCCTCTCTGTTTTACGTTGTACTTTTTAAGATTTAAACTGCAGATAATATTTTGTAATAAATTACGAATTTTAGTGTCATATATATATATATATATATTTATTTTATTTTTTTCTAAGTTTGATCCTTATATTAATAGATCAGTTACTGTTTTCCTAAAAAGTACCACAGATTATTTTTCTTCGCTTTCTATTTTGAAAGTACTTAATTGGCGAAAAATTTCGGTTTTCAGATTTCAATGGAAATATTTATTTTATCTATCCTTGAATCTATTTTGATTAGTTTCGACGTGAAGACTGTACGTACATATCAGACCGAGGCAAAAGACGACCTCCGGTAGAGCCCATCAGGGCTAGGAACGGAGGGGGTGGATGTGGCAACGGTAACGCCACTTGGCGGCCGTTTTTCCCCTGGGGGGGGGGGCTCGAGATGTACTTACGTATCTCGCACAACTCAAAAACGATCAGCCGTAGAATGTTGAAATTTTGGATTTAAGACCTTGTTTAGGGAGAACAACGCTAAGACGTTATTATCGCCCGGGAAAGACCGTTGTAACATCTACTTGTCCACTTCTTTTGATTGCATTGGCAATCAAAAGAAAATAAGTAGTACTTATTTTCATTGGTTCCAGAGTTATAGCTTAATAAAATTTTAATTAATGAAATACTTAGATCTTACAAGCCAAGACACATCGGTTCGAATCAGACTTCACCTCCTTCACCTTCATCTTGATCAGGCATGGCATTTTTCACACATGCTACAATTTATTCATCTCATCCCTCTGAAGATATACTTAATTGCTGTTCCGGAGGTTTTTTTTTAAACTTTTTTTATAATTTAAATATATTGATTTATTAAATAATTATTAACCAGCGATTGTAAAAAATTTTACAATAAAAAATAATTCAATATTACCAGTACAAAAAAAAATTTTAAAAACCTCAGAAGTTTTTTAAAATTTTTTAAATAAAATTTTACGGTCTTTTGTGTATATGTAAAAATGTAAAATTTTAAATGTGTTTACGTAATAGATTTGGTGAAACATATGATTATTTAATATTAATTAAAAATTATAATTTAGAATCGTATTATTTTTTAATATTCTTACAAGGAAGTCATGTAGTGGTCACGGCAGATTTTTTTAAAACGTTAATAAGAGTTACGTGACAAAAATCTTAGATATAGAAAGTTAAGGTTTTCTTTGATCACCTTCGGTCCATTTTTACTGTAAAATATAAATGTTTTCTTTCTTTGCAATATAAAGTTGCGCAATATAGTGAAGATTAATTAATTTATTGTGTGAAATTCAATTTCTGTTAATAACATAAAAAAATAAGAAAAACTGAATACTATTCAACTGTGCAAAATTGAGAATTTGGCTACTTAGGTACTTTTTTTTTTAATTAGAACTAGTAGACCAGACGACAATCGTAGATTCTCTTTACAGGAATCTAGAATTATTCTTACGATATTTATCTAATCATTTAATCATTTTTCCTAATTCTCTATTGGTAAATTTAAATAGTAAATGAAAGATTGGTCTCAACACTAAGGTAGTTAATTTGTGTGTGACAATCTAACCCAACATCGTAGAGAGAGCAACCTCTGGAACTGTAGACATATACAAAGTACCAATTGAAGTTGTTGCAGACAGGATAAATATTAATCTACATCTACCAAAAAAAAAAAAATACTTTCTATAAAAGTAATAAATAAGATATACTTTTTTAATATAAAAATAAGGAAACAAAGTTTCTAAACGGGCACATCCATGATATCAATAACAGTTGAAGAAATCTTTCGTGAAAAAAAAAAACAGAAAAAAAATGATTCTGTTCTTTTGTTTAGGTCTAATTAATTTCTGTAATTAAAAGTGTTCAACTGTTCAAAATCTTTTCTAAACTGCTCAACAGATTAGGAATTTTTTTCATAAAGATAAATAACAATTTTTTTTTTTTTTTTTGTTATAGGTTGCGTCCTGGGATCGGCGTAACATGGGACATAATCATATCGTCTCGTAACGTTGATATCAAGACTATGTGGGGACCACCATCTTATGAAATTCAGCATAAAAAGAAATATTTAATTGCTGAGTTTGGAGAGGCTGTTGCTCCGATAAAGATATAATTATAACAATCAGAGAACTTGTATATAATAATATAAATCTGTCAGATTCTACTGTTTTTTTTTTTTAATTGTTATTTGAATTTGGTGGTGTTCGATTTGATGATGGGATGAGTTGAAAACATATCTGTTGTGGAGATTTTTAAGATCTACCATTCGAACTGAGTAATGTATGACTGTGTTGGCTCATCTTCGGCGTTATTTGTTATTTGAATCGTCTGTTGTAATTATATAAATGTATTATAATAATTAATTAAATTAAATTAACGGGCGCAGAACTCTTATAATCTTGTGATCTTTCTGTAATTATTTTTTCACGCAAATCTTTTTGATCACTACTTATTAAAAATAAATATTCGATCACAATTTAACGTTGTATATAATATGCCGCTATTTTAGTGTAATCGGAAGAAGTATTAAATTTATAATACTTGTGTAAATTATTGTGGAACATCCATATTGGCCTCCATGATTGTATTTGCTGTATTCCTGTTTCAACCTACATTTAGGTATATTTAATTTTTATGTACTTAATATTTTTCATATTTTAAGCTGGATAATAAGAAGAGATATATTTACCAGTAAGAAATATTTATTTTACGTTTTTTTTTTTAAGTTTTAAGTCATTCGAAAAACGAAAGTAAATAATTTTTTTCTTTTTTTTAAATCAGGATATTTGTTTTATTTATTACAAAAAAATATGTATTATGAAATAATGAGATTTTTTTAAAATTATTATTATTTTTTAAAAAGTTTTTGGTTAAATTCATACTTTAATTGTCCCAGATTAGGTTTATCTGAGAAAAAAAATGTATTCAAAATAAAACAGTAGTAATAAATTTATCTGCTTTACATTTAGAAAATTTATATTATGTTCTAAAAAATTAAAAATAAAAATATAAAAAAGTAATACTAATCTATTTAAAGTATTATTTCTTTAAAATATTTAAAATTAAAATTTTGAATAATTAATATATTTTTTTATAATTTTGGAAGATTTTGCTTTATAATAAATCTAACATAAATTTTATTTATAGAAGAAAATAATTTACTAAGCATTAGTATTAAAAGCAATATACGTATTATTGTTTTCAAAAGAAAGAAGAAAATTTATTTTAAAATCAAATATATTGTCTGAAAGAAGAAAAAATATATTTACGTATTGTATATATTTTTTATTGTAAGTATGTAAAATAAATAAAAATAATTGAATATTTATGATTAGGTTTGTTTTTTAAATAATTATATATTGTATTGTTTAAAATTAAAAAAAAAAAACTGATATGAGACTTTTATAAAGTAATTTTAATTAACATTCCGTTAAATATTTGAAATTACTGAATCTACAGCAATATTTACTTTATCTGAAAATATGGAATATTAAGAAATCAGATTGTCAAATAAATTTTAATTAGATGGTAACATAAACATTAATAATGAAAAAACCCTTATAGATAGATAAATAATTTTTTTTGTTCAATAAAATATTAATATTATTATAAAATTATTTGGCTACGTTATAAATTTGATCTAACGCATATCTTAACTGATAAAATGAGGCAACGTCTCAAGCTTGAGAAATTATCCGTTAGAAGAGATAGGTTTGATTTATTGCTCTTCTACAAGGTCATTCATTGGCTACTATCTCAGAAATGCAACTTAAACTTGCGGGTTTCGAGAGGTGGTCTGAGGCAACATTCGCTGATTGTCGAGGAACAGAAGAGTGATTTGTCGCCATATCAAAGATGCGCTAAGGTAGCAAATGGAGTTCCAGAGAGATGTGGTGTCCGGTTCAATTTTTGGACTGTTCTGAGCGCATTTTTCCTTTCCTCCTTAAAGTTATGATTACCTAAGTTACTGGATGCATTTTTATTTCTATTTTCAAAAATAATAACTCCTTGTTTGTCCTTGAATAATTTTTCAATCCCATTAATTATTGGTTTCTTTCCTTGAAGGTAGGATAAATGTCTGCTTTTTGGAAAACCTGCTATTTTTATCAATTCATAGTACCTGTTAGGGTGGTTAGGTTGATTTTTAAATTACGTCCAGCATACGTAGGCTATTTTGTTGCACTTGTTCCCAATCTGATTTGCTGTCTGACTGTTCTGTCCTCTCAGAGGAAAGGGATGCACATATTGGGAATGGCGGTGGTGAATCCTATTTATATTAATTTATATAGGCACGTAAATAAAATTAATAAAAAGTTTACATTTCAATTGAAATAATAAAATTTAAATAATACGTTTTAATAAGCTGAGTTTAGAAAAAAAATTGTGTATAGTACAATTTCGATTAAACGTTGCGATTGGTAAGATGACAATTAATTATTGACAAGTTGGGACGGATAGTTTTTTTTTTTTCATAAAAGACAGTTTTAAAGAGTCGTTTAATTATCAAACTTAGCTAACACAAAAATTATATACATACAAATAAGTTTCAGTTCTTTGGTTATCAATTCTGTTTAGAAATCCTCAAAACATCCTGATAAAGTACTTTACCTAACGACTAAACCGTAATGATAATAAGAATTTAAAACCTAATACAAAATATCATAGTCTTACAAGAATGGACTTGCCTTTGAAAGACATCATCCACTGAGGAAGAAATATAGAAAAAGATGGGATTCATGATTTAATGATAAAATTATTCTTTATTTATCTACGTTAACGTTTTTTATTCAGTTATCCCTACTACTATTTTTTTTTTTTTTTTTAATTAGGAATTATACGGGCATCGACTACTACGGTCATTAGCCTACGTCACATTCTTTTAAAAGTTAATCATTAATCACCGTAAGGCTCGTCATATGTTAGGGTGTAAAGGACCCTAATATTTAAAAGAAAATATATAACAAAAATGAAAAATATTGACAATATCAAATTATTAAGTTTCAATATCTATAAAACTCGACTTCATTATTTG
>JAAAKQ030091650.1:0-33267 GCA_010016005.3 Zanna intricata
ATTTAGCAGTAAATGTTATGGTTTCTTATGTTTTTTAGCCTGAAAAATTCAATAAAATTAGTCCCAACACTGTATTCATGCGGATTTTGAGAAAATTTGTAAAAACCGCAAAAAATCGAAAACGAAAATTACACTTTTCTAGTTTTTCTAAAAAGTTTTCAGACATATGTTTATTGGAAACTTTTTTCTTATTTTTAGATATAGAATCCTTTTCTGAGAGATTGCCATGCAGTTTTAATACACTCTGTATATATATAAAGTTTACCAGAAAACCATTATTGTTTTTTATTTACACTCTGTTATCACATTTTTACTTTTTATAATAATGAACAATCTTTACTCAAAGAGTCATTCACACTGATATTAATAATAGTCATAAATGACAAGAAATGATTACACAGCATATCATAAAATAAAATAATATGTTTTGTCTCAATTTCGCTTATAACATGGCGGCCGTCAACACAGAGACCCGAAAACTCGATTGTATAAAAGGTACGGTTTTTGCAAGAATTCTTAATAGAGAATATATGGTAGTAAAATTATACATAAAACTAATATAAGTTACTTTATATTTATAACTAAAATAAGTTTATTTTTACTAGTATCATAATTATATATAAAATACTATATTATTATTGATAATAAAATTATCTGACTATAACAAAGTAATATTTACCGATGTTTAAGGTTATAAATCTTCGGAATGCAACGTTATTAAAGGCTTAAATAAAAACTGTAATTTAAAATAATACACAGACGTTTATGCTTATCACTTCAAAGGTTTATAGTTCTGTTAGTCTAATAGATATTATTTCAATATCAAATATATATAATAGAATTTGTTATTTATGGTTTAGTAAACAGCTATTAAAACGTTACATTTAATAGTCAAATAACAATGTGAAAAAATACTTACAGGTTAGGTACCGTAAGGTTATACCATTCTCTACGGAACGGTATAACATAAATGTTATACCATTCCGTAGAGAATAAATTGTTTACCCTAAGACTTAGTCGTATAAAATATTAATTTAGATTTGATTAGTTTTTAATAAAAAAACAGTAATCTAAACAACAGACCGAAACCACTAAATAAACACAAAAAAACAACAGTCGGTTTAACGGCAAATGTTTCATATCAGTTGATCACAAACAATGTATTCAGTGTTGCCAATTCATATTTTTAATTCAAAATTTCTTATAGTTTTACACATAAATCAAAATTTTTATTATGTTTGTTTGTAATGTTTGTTGAACTTATGACTGTATTATAAAATGCTTCCGATGAAAAATTTATTGAAATTTATCTACATATTTTTATCCGCGTATAACCGGAAAAAGACGGAAATGATTTTAATAAGAACCCTTTTGAAAACTTAAAATTTTATATTTCTATACGACTGCTCAAAAAGGAGTGTAGGGTATTTAGGGTATATGTATGTATTTGTTCCACTGTAGCAGCTCAACGGCTGAACCGATTTAGATGTACGACCCCACGTTGGAATCCTTACGTTACCAGAAGTGTCAAAGGCTATATAAATATAAACATATATTTATATGTTTAAATTTTTTTTTAAATTGAAAAATTATACTAAATACAAAATTGAAAAATTGTATTATATACAAAACTGTCACCCGTACGCTCTTTAATTAGCCTATATTAAAGACCAGTATTTGGCAGTCATATTTTTTAATTTTTAATATTTATCTCTTGTAATGTAGAATGTTATTGCTGGAATATCTGAATTTTAATTAAAAAAATAAAAAATATTAAGAAATTAAATTATTCACGATAAAATTACTTCTGTCACTCATTCATAGCAATTCTTTTTTATTTTTTTTTATTTTTTTATTTCCGGAACCACCGTTAAGGGATATCTTTAGAGGATGAGTTAGATAGCAATTAATCCAATTTAGATTTTATAATTATTTTTACTTTTTCTCATTAAATTATTCTTATATTACTTTTCCTAATTATTTTGTTTTTTTTTTCTACGAAGAACTATTTTATGTTAAAGAAAATAAATATCTCTCTTTATTTTGAAAAAAATATTTTGTTTCAATTATCAGTATTTAGCGGACTGTATGGAAGATCTGCGTATTTGAATATTAATTTTGATTGTTATTTGCGTCCTGTGACTTTATAATACCTACATCGATATTTATTAAATAGATGTAGATTTTATTAAATAGATGTAAATGTAGCTTCATTTGAATGATCTTTAAGGTCCGTAACGAATTTGCTTCAATGGCATTAACAGTCTAAAAACGGCGAGCTTTCATTACTGATATTAATTTCGGAAATAACAAAAACTCGCAAGGAGCCAGGTAGGAAGGCAGAGAGGGGATGGTCATCTGATTTTTGGCATAAAACTGACGAATTGACAAAGCTGTGTGTACGGGCACATTGTGGTGAAAAAACCATGAGTTGTCTCGCCACAGGTTCACGCACGGTTCACTTTCATCTTAAGGCAAGAATTCAAAGTGCTCAATTCCATTAAAATCGAAAAAGAGATCCAAAATCACATGACTATCTTTCCTCAGCCTCCCTACATGCCAGACCTGGCTCCTTGCGATTTTTTCTTATTTCCGAAATTAAAATCAGTGTCCAAAGGTCACCGAGATGGCATTAAAGCAAATTCATCACGGGACTTTAAGACCATTTCAAATGAAATTATTCAGAACTGCTTCACGAAGTAGAAACACTACTGGAAAAAGTGTGTTATAGGAGAGGAGAATAATTTGAAGAGAACAAGGACCAATAATCTGTAAAATAATCAATAAGGATTAAAAAAATAAAGTTCAGTTATTTTCTGAACAGACCTCGTACATAGATGTGAGAGAGATTTTGCATTGCTCTGTAATTAAAATAAAAACTAAGTTAATAAAGGGCGAACAATTGAAACTTGCCGTTATAAACATAATCTTTTTTGGTTAGTTTCAGATGTGTTCAGTAATATTCTGTTACAGTAGATTTGTATATCTACAGAATTTAGTCACAATGAAGGGTTGGTCGGGTGAACGGCATTTACAAGTAAAGCATTTTGGAAGGACGGCAGTAATTTAATGGCTGCATAACGATTGTTTCAACGCTACTTTCATATCTATCCGAATGATAAGCGGTCATCCTAAAGTCTGGGTACAGAATTTGGAATGAAGAGGTTCAGCGTTTAATCCTGCAGCCTCCTAATAAAAATAATGTACCTTACCAGCCTCATGGTAACAATGATGTTGTACGACAATACATGAAAATACAGTCACCGTAAGAGCTACAGTACTACAAACTCCAAACCATCTGTTAGGTTTACCCGATTTTATTTAGCAAGTTGGACAATTTGTCTTGTATGATGGACTTTTCATAACAATTTAATATGCATCTTAATAAAATTCAAATAGTGGAAACATTAAATCACGCTGAACGAATTAATTGTAAAACTTTTGCCACAAACTTTTAAATCTAATATATTTTTATGAAGAGATTTTTACATTATTCTCTAATGAATGATGAATCTCACTTCCAATTATGTGAATGCTTGAATAATAGTCCACGTTTATTTTAAGGAGTGATGGCTATGAAGACAAAGCAATATGTCGTAATGAGAGAAAAATTATTTATCACGAAAACTGGAATTAATTCAGTTACGTATTTCCAACAAAGCATGGAGTGTCTATTGTCCATTTGTACAGTTAAATGGTCGATGAATGTATTTAAGAATTTAATAATTTACTGGCCACTTTATCTCCAAACTCGGCATTATTCCTTGACTACCAAGATCTCCACATGGGTACAACAGGATGCGATTTTTTCCTGTAAAATTATTTGAAGAGTAAATTATTTTATTTAATGATTTAACACCACGATATAGTAAAGAATCAACATTTTTAATATATTTTTATGTAAAACATAAAACTCGACTTCAAAACTCTATTAATTGAAACAATGGCCATCTTCAGAATACAGTGTTCAGAACAAAGAATTATTTTTTAGGTTCATTTAAATTCTATCAAATGAACTGCTAATCTGTAGTGAAAGGTATTTTACAGAAGATTAAATAGTTATTTGCAATCTCCATGGCAGAGTTCTAGAGCTTGGGTTTTTCTTCCAAGGATCCCGGGTTCATTCAAATTCCGGCCGGGCATGGAATTTTTAATATGTTACAAATTTCATTTCCATATTCGCAAGCACAAGCTTCAAAAGATTCTGTGGTGAAATAATGAATTAATTAAGCTTCAAAAGATTTTCTGGTGAATTAATTAATTAATTAATTAATTCATTATTACAAAAAATAAAAAAAACTAGATTCTAAAATTGTATATTCATAAACTATGAGTTAATAATAGTTATAAATTATAACTATTCATAAACTTAGATTATAGTATTCATAAAATATGTAAAAATTATATAAATACACTTTGAAAATTCCACGCTTAATAACTGCCTAATACGCTTTCTAGAATCTTTTTGACTAGAAACAACATTTTGTTAGCAGACTTACAAAGTATCTTATTTGTATTTTTATAAACTTTTTATATTTAAATAATAATATTAAATTTTGTAACGTAAATTCATATGTTAATTAAGTTGAAAGATAAAGAAAATTCAAGTTTCTTGAGTCTGTGTGTGCTAAAATTACATGAGTGCCGGAAGACTGTCGCAAATATCCATTCGTGAAGAAATGTACTGCTCGGACTGTACTGCATAATTGCGGCGTAATCTCTCACTATACATTTTCTGTCACTTATAGATTATATTATAATTACACGCACATCCTGTCTGTAGCATAATACACCGAGGATTAACCTTGACTATTCAAATAAAATCAACGTAAAATGTAAATCGTATAAAATAACATCAGCATCTAGTAGAACTGGCTGTTTATTCATTCTACTTAGATTTAACAACGAAAAAATGTATCTGTTTTGTATGTACTGTAATATATATATATTTTTTTTAATTTAAAAGGAGTATCAACAAAAAATTACTAATATACTTGTACAAATTACTTGATAATACTGGCTCATATAGAAATAAGGGAAATGCAACAATTTTTTAAAAGGTATTTTAAGAAATAAAAAGGACAAAATATGTGGATAAAATACATATTTATTTGTACAAAAATATTAATATAAAATAATCATAATAATAATAGTTATAATTATTTAATAATAATAATAATAATAAAAATAATAAGAGTAAGAATACTAATAACCATAATACTAATGCAATCATTATTTTTATTTATGTACAATATATATAACAATATACATGACTAGAGAGATAAGAGAAATAACGTAATTACAGACATAAATGCAAAAGAAAAGCCTGTACTTCCATAACCAAGCTTATTACGTTTTGACAAAAACACGAAAAAAAAAACTGTACATTATTTTTTCTGTAATATAAATAATAAAGTATTTTGAGCAACTAAATATATTTCTATAACTTAAATAGGCCTACAGGCTAAATAATTTAATGTGCTATTATTATTAAATAAACATTTTCTGCTCTAATATAGTACAAATATTTACACATCATTGCAAGTGTTGACATTTTTATAAATAACACCAGAATAATAAAAATAGTAATTGTAATAAAATTATAACTTTATAGTATATTACTATAAAATAATAATAATAATAATAATAATAATAACAAGTAATAAGTTTCATAAAAATGTCCAGAATAGAAATATTCATTTATTTATTAAAATAATAACTAGATAACTAATTTTTTGGATAGGATTTCTTCATAAGCAATGATTTATTTATATTTACTGGCATAGAACAATTGACAGCGATATCAATTGTAATATACTGTGAAAAAAAATTAAATAACGGTTTATTTTAACTGAACTAATCTTTTTGAAACTTTTAATTTAAATACTACTTGCTAATAAAATAATCTAAAATTTTTAAAGCATAATTTCAGATCTCTTTTCCAGATAGTTGTTCAATATTTATTTCTAATAGATATAATAAATATTTTTTATTATATATAAATTTATTTTTTTACAAAATAAATAAATTGGAAATTAATTTTAAATATTTATAAAATAAATGAGATAAACTTAAAAATATATTAGAAATATACATTACAACAAAATGTATATAGTAATAGATAGATATTGTGTGAAAATCTTTTTTGGATATTTGTGTTAATGTCGAAAGGATAACTTATCAGTAATTGATTTATTATAGAATTTAGTATTATATGTGTTTAATATTCGATTCTTGCCTCTGTTTGTACTCGGAGGCTAATTAATCGTACCATAGATACACCAGTTCATCAAGAAAATGTAGACGTATTCATATAATTAGATAACTTTTATTTAATGTTTAAGTCATTGTTTTAATGTTATTTACTCTTAAAAATACATTACACAAATAATTTATTTTTAATTTAAGTTGAAAGTTCGTATTATGTTTATGATAACAAAGGGAATACAATTTTTTGAACTCGACAAAATGTCCTTAATATAAAAATAACAGTTAAAAAGAAACAACTTATAACAAACCAATCAGATAAGAAGAAATCATAAATGCTTTCATGATCAAACACTTTGATGAGGGAAGGGTGCAAAACCTCACAACGGTTCCTATCATACCATACTTTACTTGCTATTTTAGGCTAAATTGTTAAGTAAAAAAAAGATGAAATATATTTTGATAAATTAATAACGTTAAATAAATTTATTAATATTTAATCGTTTGTATTTTTTATGTCAAGTTCCTTATATATATAAATATAATAAGTTCCTTATTAAATATAGAGTATAAGTTCCTAATAATCGTTCATTTTAAGAATGGTTTTCATCGACCAATAAAAAGTAATGTAGCTAACTATTAATGGATATCAATCAGCTATTTATACTACTCAGCTCAATATATTGGCCTTTGTTTAAAACATTAATTTCATATATTTTATATATAACATACTTTTGCAAAAAAATGGACAGCTTTTTAACCAAATGATTACAATTAAAAAAAACGTTTAATTTGTACATTTTTATTGAAAAAATAAAAATAAACTATGTTAATTGGTTTATAAGTAGACTTTTAATGGGTTGATTCAAGAAAGTAAGCCAAATATTATTTGAATAATATCACTCCGGTTGCCCATCTATGTGTCTTATTTTTACCAGACCATTTATTTTTATCCAAAGAACAAAAAAAAAAAAAAAAAAAAAAATACAAAAGATTATGTAAAAAATTAATTTAATTTTGTGGATGAACAATCAATAAGAGATTGACGTGTTCTCTTAGTGTCATATCTTTAATGGATTTGTAAGACGTTAATAATTTATAATGATATTTGTTAATAAGAACAGAAATATTTTTAAAAAGTCATCTGAGTTTAGAATTTTTTGCCATTATGTGTAAATTTTACTAGTGTTTAAATTTTTTATTTCGATTTGGCCTCTAGAGACGACACACAGCCGAACAGAATTATTCTTTTTCTGCTTCTAGTATTTTCTCTCTCATTCTGCTATTTTATTCTCGTTTTCTTTCTTCAGTCTATCTTATGCTTGGTCTTTTGGCTTTCTCTGGGAATCTACGGTTTTTTATAAGTTTTCTAAATTGATCTCGATCTTTTACTGCGTTTTCATTTGTTAAATTTTTTAGTATCTTTATCGACTTCTCTGAATCATGTGAGTGTTTTAGTTTTTGCTGCATTAAATCTATCAAAGATTTGTTTTGTAAGTCTAAATGGATCCATTCTATAAAAATAGCCGTAAAATTGTAACATTATTTTTCTAGTTGTATTATAGATTTTATTTATGTTTCTGAAAATTTCGTTTTTGTTTTTGAGTTTGTGGATTCCGTTTTTAAAGTTTGTACCATAATGTTTCTTGTAATTTTTTTTTTCACTCTGAAAATTTATGTTTTATTAATATAGTAAGGAATGTTGTAGAAATAGCTACCGACATTTATCAACTTTAGATGACTGTTTACATTATCACATAAAACTTATTGTTCCGTATATTATTAATAAAATATTTTTTGAATACTTGAACAAAAGAATTAAAAATTGATCTATTAAATATACTTAAATAACAGTTAACAAATAATACAATTACAATTTTTAAAATAATTTGATTTATTTATCACCAAAAAAAAAAAAAGAAATAATAAAAATAATTATTCATAAAATATGTGATTAAAGCCTAACCTAATCAGTTGAAATTAAACTGGAAGAAGATATAAAAAAATAATGAAATACTTTTGTTTACATTTTCCTTTTAAAAAAAAAATAATCAAATTAAATCTCTTACAATTAATTCTTTTCAGATATTTTATATATTAAATCTATCAGTAGTACTAAGAAAATTAAATAAATAAGTTATAATTAAGTATATTAATATTACATTTTGTACTTAATGTCAACAAATGGAATTGATCCATTAGCATATACTAATAATAATAATAAATATTTACATGTTTTAAATATATAAAATATAAACACAATTAAAACATTATAAAGGAATTTTGTGGACGGAATCATATTTTACTTATATTAATAATATAAAATATTTTCAAGTAATATATTACTAAGCAAAAGATCATTAAATAATTTTAAAATTAATCATTGTTATAGAAAGCATTAATTTTTAATGGACATAAATTTTACATATACAATATGTAAAATTATACATAACAATAATAGTTTTTTAATCCAAGTGTATCCTATACACTATATATTTAAAATTTTACATAAATTTACGTACAAAAAAAAAATATTTTTATGATTTTATAGGTTTATGTTTTTATTTTTTAAACAAATAAATGATATATATTGAAAAGTTTTATTTCATATTAACACATTAAATCAGTCTATTATAAAATCAGAAAGAAGTGCTTGTTATTTTCTTCTTAAGTACATGTTATATTTATTCTAAAGTATAATCACATAAATTTCTTAATTTTATACCTCATTACATTATAAATAATTGTAATAATTCTAAAGTAAATATTTTTAAAAATAATTTAAAATCACATTACAAAAATATTACTTAGCCTACAACAGAAAATATTATATTATAGTGTGTATTAAAAAATTTTTTTAAATATTATATATTTGCATTGCCAATAGCAATAATAACCATTCTTTTAAGGAATTTTGCTTAATTAAAAAGTTTAAAACAAGATTTTTGAATACGTTATCACATGTTTCATCAGTTTAAGGATTATGTTACCTATATGAAAAGTTTACAAATGTATTGCTGCTGCGTTATTAACATCTATACCAATCAGTTATATTACGATTGCACTTCTATGATTTTACAAATTTACGTAACAACAAAGAAAGAAAATTAAACTTCATTCTTTCCTTTTATTTATTTATGAATATCCGAATTGCACGTACTTTGGTCAGTATAGGTTTAACAAACTACTTAAGAAAATATCAATCTGAATCTAAAAAAAAAGAAAAATTAATAACTATCTGTAATTGCTTTAAAAACCTATTGTTAAACAGTATAATAAAATAACATTTTAAACTACTGTAAACGCTTACATATAATGGAAAGAGGGTGTATTTATAATGAACTCTTTAACATTAAGTTATTAAAAACTGTAATTCTTTTTTCATTGTAGGCAAAACCTATATTCCTTTGTTACTTCGTACAGTTAAATTGATAAAATATACCAAGTATTACTATATACTTGTGTATTAATAGATGCAGGTGAATTCTTAATCACAGAATTTCATTTTTTTTTGTTAACACTATTATTAAGTGTGATAATTTAGAAATAAATCCATTAAATAAAAAAATAATGTTTTAAACTAAAAAAGCGATCTTCGTGGCGATGTGGTAGCGCCTCTGCCTTTCATCCGGGGTCCCTGGTTCAAATCCCTAATAAGGATTTTAATCTAGGAAATTTTCTTTCTATATTATAATATTCTTATCCTATATAATTATTCCATTTCAATATTCCCAATTTTTTTTATAAGTTTCTGCTGTGAATTAATTCATCATGCAAAAAAACTGATAATTTTTTTCAATGGATATGAATCTGATCAACCAAAAATTAAAGTATTGCGTTTGAGTATGATTCAAAAAAAAAAAATTATTTTAGATGACATAAGTTGTTTAATATATATATATATATATATATATGTATATATATATGTGTGTGTGTGTTAAATAACATTGAACTAATAAAAAAAGAGATGTTCAAAACATTGAGCAAAATAATTATTACGGATTCATAAGGAAATTCAGATAAATTTCGTGATCTAATTTTAGCTATTATAATATTCAAACTATAGATAATTTCAAAGAATTTAAACACCAGCTACAATTACAGTTTTCTAACCCCGTAAACAAATTATAGATTATGAGGATTATGAAAAAATTACAAACGGTCCCGGTTTCGAATCCCTATCAGGTATGACATTCTTCTTAAGTTAAAAAATTCCATTTCCATATCCTATGTATAAGCTTAAAGCTTCGGTAGTGATATTAAACAGAAAAAAAAATTACTATCTGATTAAACCAAGTATTATTAGTCATTAGCAACCAGTGGAGATGTCTTTTTCTTAACATACTGAGTCTCTTTATTCAATTTACCACCCATAATCAGGTTATTTAAATATCGAGATCAAGTTTATTGTTACAGAAAACATCTTATAATATGTTATAAAAGTATTTAAATTAAACAAATTAAATACTGACATCTTTTACTTATTATAAGTGTCTTTTACTTTTATTTTAATAGAATTAAATATTAAAACATTTTTTTTTGTTTCAGTCTATAAACTAATTGTTTTTTAAACACACTTTTTAATATATAATAATTTATATTTCATAAATAAATAATTATACTATAAATAATCTATCATTATTTACAATTTATTATTATATTATTTACAGATATTCTATTAAATAATAATAAAGCATAAAGCAATAAAATAAAATTATTATAAAACATAATGCTAGCAAGCAATAAATATTTTATTATAATTATTATTATATTTGCCGATAAAAAAATATATTCTATGTACTATTTAAAGTTGAAAATATGTATAAAGATTGTCGTAAATATTTACATGAATTATTTCATAAATAATAACTTAGTATTTACTGATAAATCGTTGTACAATTTTACGTTAAAAGAAGATTTATTATTTTATAAAGAGTTATAAATTTATTGTTTTTAATTTCGTTGAAAATAAATTATTTATTACGTCAAAATCTACTGAATAAAATTTTTTTTTGCCAGATAATTTACATGTTTGTCTAACCTCCCTGTTTGTATCGCGAGATAATATTTTGTACCTCTTCGTAAATAGAATGTAATCCTAAGATAGTTTTGAATTTCTCTACCTCTAAAAAAACTATGGCGTTTCCATGTAGTGGACCTGGGACCTGGAGAAAGGAACCTTGGAGTGGAAACACAGGATGACTCTAGTTAACTTCACTTTGATACTCTGCCGGCCTCCGTAGCCGAGTGGTAGCGTCTCGGCCTTTCATCCGGAGGTCCCGGGTTCGAATTCCGGTAAGGCATGGCATTTTTCATACACGCTACAAATCATTCATCTCATCCTCTGAAAATATAACCTAACGGTGGTTCCGGAGGTTAAAAAAAAAAAAAAAAATTTGATAATCTGAGGAATTAAAGTTATTTCTATTTACCGATGAATATTTTTTATTTATCGTGTTGTTTTTATATATTGGTATTGATGACATTGTTTTTATTTTTTTCTTCCTGTGATTTATTTCTAGTGCTGTGCTAAGTAATGAACTTTATTTGGTCTACCTGTAGAAGAGCTCTTCCTATATATGAAGTGTTGAATCTTTATATGCTTTAACGAGGGGTTTCGTCAGAGAACTCTGTCTGTAATTATCGTGAATAAAATTTACTTTAATGGTTCCTCCTTATGAGGTATCAATCGTAAATGCTAACAGACAAAAAAGGAACAAAAAAAAAAAAAATTTATTTTTTCTGTAATACTTTTACTTACAGTCGTATCAACAATTAAAGTCATTAGTGACTTAGTATAATCTACTGTACCGGTAAAATTTGTAATCTTGAACAAACTTAGGTGGACTACTCCTGAGACGTGTGGTTAATTGAAATTCAACCCACCAAAGAACACCGGTATCCACGATCTATTATTCAAATCGAAGTAAAAGTAATTACCTTTATTAGGATTTAAACCTAAGAACTGTGACTTCAAAATCATATAATTTACAATGACGAGTTTACCATTTTACCAATCCGGTGGGTTAAAAATAATTTAATTTTCCTGGCAGTCATAATTATTTTTTATAAATTATTTTACTTTTGTTTAGAATACCTGAACTTTGCCATTATAACAGAAATTTTAGACGTATTTTGTAAATAAGTTATTGTAGCTTTTATTTATTTAATACATATTTGAAAGGTTAGACTTATTCGCAGGTAGTAAAACAATATTTTCATAATTACATAGAAACCTTTTGAAGAAAATGGATATAGAATTGTAATTTAATTTCATTTTGGTTGATTTTTTACGAAAATAAGGATAGTAATCAAAACTTAAACCTGAAACATTTTTTTTCTTTCTTTCTTTTTTTTTTTTTAATTTAGTCTCTGGTAAGTTCTGAAAAATACAAATTAAAACAAATTTTGTGAAAGACAAGGGATTATAATTTTAATTTATGAGATCTTTTATTTATTCTTTTTTTTTCATATATATTTTATTAGCTTTTTATCCTTATAATATATCTTCTATAGTTTTTTAACTGTAAAATCTTGTTCATAAAATTGTACAAAGATAGTGTACAAATGATGTTTGTAGTATACTGCCATTTATAAAAAAAAGTTTACTGTTCTTAATTGTTAAAAAATATAATCCTTTTATTTACAATATATTACCTATGTATGTATTTTTTTTATTTAAAAAAATAATATTTATTATAATAATGATAATGATATTATAACAAAAAATGATAATGATAAAATGACAAGATTATTTATAAAATGTACGAAAAAACTTCACGTATTCCATTTATGATGGTTGTTGCTCATCTTCTTCATCGCGTTCTTCTGTTCCTGTTGTACAGGATTCTTCGCTACCGGAATCTCCACAAGATCTTAAAGAAGGAGAAGCTGCTTCTTTAACAAGAGATACTCCTTGATTATTTGAATAACAACTGTTGCAGAGACCATGAGAAATTTGCGTACTAGTACATAAATATACTTTACCACATCTTGCACATTCTTCTTGAGCATCACCTGGAAAAGAAAAAAAAAACATTTCTGGTTAATGGGTTTTTTCATGTAGTTAGTAATCTATTATTTAAAAAATCCTTTTTATTTTCTATAATATATATTTTTTATATTAAACAAACTGCCACCACTGCCATAATTGAACAATTTCAAACCAAAAATTATCATGATTTAAAAAAAAAAACTGTTTTAAAAATCAATTGTATTTCGGTATCACTTAATTAAATTTTATGAATATTTTTGCTAAAATTTATTTTTTAACAAATTTATACTTAACGAATAGACCAAAGAATGTCTTTGGTTTTTGCGCAAACAGTATAAAGAACAACGAAACTTGCAATATAAAATTTAATTCAATGATTTTAACTAAAGCCGCGCCGGCATACCATATTTAGTTCGCGCAAGTGTGGCTGTACTAGCAAAGACGGTTAGCACTAGTTAAACTAATATAATCTCACAACTGCTTAAAACAAATTTTGTTTGTGTGGTGTAATGTTTTGTTTTGTAAGGTTTTGCTTGAAGCTGGTGTAACGCGAGGTTTAACGCTCTAGGATTGAGTTGACCGGGAGATCGAGTTATTTTTTTACAATTA
Organism: Zanna intricata; assembly: GCA_010016005.3. Lineage (NCBI taxonomy): Eukaryota > Metazoa > Arthropoda > Insecta > Hemiptera > Fulgoridae > Zanna > Zanna intricata. Next base: position 13,811 of record JAAAKQ030091650.1, read on the forward strand.
CAATATTTTTAATTTATTTAATTCTACCGTTTACCTGTGACGCAACAACATAGCAATACTTTAGAATATTTTTTGAGGTGGAGGTGCGTTTTTACAAAACTTTTTTCTCAAATATTGTTATTTTGTAATTTTTAACAAATATGACTAAGAAAGATGTGACCTTAATTAGAAGAAATCCAGAGCTATTGACGGTGACCTTGCTTTAATCCTTGAACTTTTAAGAAGAAAAATGTAATAATGGGATCAATATTCCATATATAGAAATAATATGACCAAGTTTGGTCATATCGGTCTAGTAATTATTGAGATATAAGATGATTTAAAGGCCAACACCAAAAACACACATATGAACATCAACATACGGAAAATATCCATCCGGTATTTTTGGTTCTGTAGGTGTCAAACATTAAGATACGGTGAAAACCGCATATACCAAAATTTGACCGATTCTAGAGATATAGAGATTCTAGAGATTGACCGATTCTAGATATAGATTTATGTAACGCTAAACAATTAACTAATCACACAGTCGTTTCATCATGTGATACATTTGACTTGTTCTGTAGAAGGCTATTAAAATTTCTTTTGATAATCTTAATACATGTATTTTTTTTTATTATAATGCAAGGATTACATCTGATTTATTGACTTTTAATTTTCTGTTAACTCTTTTCTTTCTACTGGTTGAATTTAGAAGTTTATCAATTCTGACTTTATTCATTAAGTAAAAATTATATTAATCACGTTAATCGTTTAATGATCTAAAAATAGTTAGTTATCTATTATTAATAAAAAGGATAATCTAAATTAGTTTTAGTTTAGTTAAAATTTGAAAACTTCATAAATATTAATATTAAAAATATATTGAAATAAATTACGTAAATTTCATCGAGTAGAGAATAAATAAATGAATGATGGATGATTTGTCCAATTTCAATATGGTAATAACTTCTTAATCTACTTAAAAATAAGTATGAATTTTCTTTTTTATAACAATTCTTTTATTAAATAGCGAGTTTTCCAGATATTAAATAATTGCCAAACGGTTAAAAATTGATCTATTGGCACGGATAAAACATTGATTTTATACTAAATTATGTTAGTATATGTTATTTTTATAAAATGTATGTAATTATACAATTTTTATATTTTAACAGGCGTTAAATGAGCTGTAATACATTAAGAGAGGGGAGTAATCGACTTTATCAAAATAGGTTTTCTTAAATTAATATGGGGCGGCCAATAAAAATTCAAAACTCAATTCTAAGGATTCATTGGAAATCATTTAGATTTAGAGTACTAAGCTAAAACATTTTGGGTATAATAATTCCAAGACTTTTTTTAGCTATATATCCATCACCTATTATGGATTAGATAATTATAAATAAATTTTAACAAGTTAAGTTCCTACGTAACTATTAAAAAATCAGTGAGTTGCCCATCCTTTATATGTTCGTAAATACCCAAAATTTAATTAAAAAAATTTGATTTTATAGTAAAATATATTAATGAAAAAATTCATTAAAAAAAAATGGTACGAAAAATATAAATTATTTACTATTTATAAACATAATTAATTGCCAAAGAATTTTTGAAATATATTTAATAACAGCAATTTCTAATAAAATATAACATGGAATTTAATATTAACGTTTGAATTATTTTCTACAGGTAGACTATATAATAATAATAATAATAAAGAAAAAAGGAATAAAAAGAGGTCCGAATATAAAGCAAATAATATAGTACAATCAAAGGTTAATAAAAGCTTATGGAATGACATACAATAATAATTGGAAATGCAGGTATGTTAGGAATATCCTTACAAAAAAAAATACACACAAAACGAAAAAAAAATTGGCTAAATTGTAGTTTGCTTCTTCTAGCTAATGAAAAGGGTTTGAAAGTACAACCTCCTAAATACGATTATGGTATTATATAAGAACAAGTATATTTTATAAACCTACAATCAAGAAACCACCATCATCTTAAAAGAACTGTTGGCATATATGTGAATATATGTGTGTGTAAAAGAAGTAATGAAGTGGTGTTATTGTGCTGTGTTGTAGTACTCGTATATGTGGTTGATACAACTGATACATACTTTTTTTGTGGTTTAGCAAAAAGGGCTGTTGGGTAAAAAAAAAGGATGAATTTTAGGTTAAGAGGTGCTCTGTTTTACTTAGTAGGGTATTATTGTATTATTGCACTTAAGTGCTCGAAAGGCGTGGTTTCTAGTCATATATGATTATAGGGTGGATACCACATTAAGACAACAAATGTGCAGTCATGTTTAAAATAGGTATATACTTATTTCATACTTTGTCTTAAATATTGTATAAAATAAGCGCATGATTTTCTACTTTTTTACGATAATAAAGTTAGGTTTAAAAAAAATGATTATTAAATTTATAGATATATTTAAAATTACTATTTAAAACAATTATTAATTATTAAACCTTTGCCATTATATTTATGGTTACTCTTAGAGGAATTATCTTTGGAGGCACTCATTTATGATCTCTCTCTCTCTCTCTCTCTCTCTCTCTCTCTCTCTATGAAACATACATATGCATACATAATAAGTATGGGTAAACATATATACAGAATGAATCACGAAGTTCACCTGAATCTTTCATAACCTTTTCTACTCGTTAAAATAACGGAAAAGATTCATAAAAAAACATATGTCCTAAAATGCTTCGTTTGCGAGTTACGTTTTATAAATCTTAGATAAGGCGTAGTATAAACCTTAGGTACAGCGTAGTATACAATACTCGATACTCCTTACAGAATGATTTAAACACTAATACGGTATTGAGGATTGTTGAACAACTGTTATTTTATTGCTAACTTTGAAATAATAATTTATTTTTAGATTACAATTTTTGTGTAATTTCTAGTTTTTTTTTAATTTTTTAACAGCAATTTTGAATATTAAATTCGTGTAGAATATAATGCATGCCAATGACGATGACACATTCATGCAAAGGATCTTAACGGGAGACGAAAGCCGGTTTTAAGGTTACGTTATTAAGACTAAAATTCAATCATCGGCAAAGGATCTCCACGACCCAAGAAAGCACATCAGTCTCGATCCAATATCAAAGTTGTGCTCTCTGTTTTTTCGATTTTATTGGAACTGAGCATTTTGAATTTTTGCTTCAAAGTAGTAAAGTAGTAAACCATGTGTAAAAGACATTTTACAATGGTTACGTGAAAAAATCCAAGAAAAAGAGACCAAAGCTGTAGCGAGAAATCTCATCGTTCCTTCACTACAATGCGCCCATATACTCAGCTTTGTAAATTCGGAAGTTTTGTGCTGAAAATCAGATGAATATCATTCTTCAGCCTTTCTACTCGCCCCAGAACTGGTTACTTCTGATTTTTTTCTTATTTCCGAAATTAATATCCGTGATGAAAAGGACGCCGTTTTGAGAGTACTGATAATATTGAAGCGAATTCTTCACGGATCTTAAAGGATGTTTCAAATGAAGCTATTCTGGATTGATTTGCGAAGTGAAATCCGCTGGGAAAAGTGTGTGAATAAAGGAGGTAAACTTTGAGAAAGGGACAAGGACCAATAATCTGTAAGATTAATAATAAACATTAAAACCATTAAGTTCGGTTATTCTCTGAACTGACCTCCTATGAAAATTTGGATAATAAACATTTAATGAAGAGTAAAGAGTGTGTTTTAGTAAAATAATTAACAAATACAAAAATAAAATAAATGTTTTCAATTACTTTTTCTATATGTGTCGATAAGACGATATTTGTGTGTTTATGGGCTTGTAGACAAACATTTCAAAAGACAAAAGATGTTATAAATGTTTACGATTAAATGCTAAAAAGCTATTACTTTCTTGTGGCAATAGTGGAATAAAAACAATAATACTGTTGCATTACTGTTATAAAGAGATGATACCGTGTTGTAAAAGAGTATATTGTACACACCACGATGATTACACCGATGCGGTGGTTGACTGGCGCCAGTATATATGAATCTACCGTACTCTCTTCGTCTACAGTAACCGGCCCCGATACAACAGAATACTTGTACCATTTAAACCCGGGGGCACTTTTGAATTCCGCTCCAATTGCCCTCTGATTGCCACCTTCGCTGTCATTTGCCTCCTCACAGCTCCGCACCCCGTATCCTCATCATATATCCTAACCGTACCGCCCTAACACATTGTCTTCTAACTTATACTGTGTTTTAATATTAAGGCAAGACTGGTCGCCTTCTCAATCGTTCCATCTCTCTCTTAAATATAGAGTGTATCTGTTCTCCATCCTTCTTTAACATCGATTCTCTAAATTTTTTGAAACTGATATAGCACTATTATCTCAGTAATAATGATAGTAATGTTTATAAGCAATAAACCCTTTTGTTACCGCTATCAAATAACACCTGTAATATCAATTACAAAGAATAGCCAAACATAATCTAATTTTTATTAGAATGAACCCAGCTATTCAATTATTCTGTAATCATTATGGACGCAATGTATGTACAAATTTTAATACTAGATTACATTTTTTCGTTATTTACTAGTTAATTAATATCATATCGCATTCTTTTTTAATATTCATTAAATCTTATTAAATTAATTAAAATATACCGGTTATATAATGTATACATCCATTTTATATAGGATAAATATTTATGAAGAAGGTTATTACATAAGTAAATAAAGCTTATTGTTCTTCCTCTTAAATAATTAATTTTGATAATTTATGAATTAATATACTTTTTAATTTATTTTCTGAGTGATTCATTGATAGTCCTTGATATTTCTTATGAAATTATATCTTAATAAAATAACTTAAAAAATTGGCTCACATCCAATAATAACCAATAGGATGGATGGCAATAAATTTTGTAGGCATGAAAAATATCATATCTGATTTGAACCCGGAACTTCGAGAGATGAAAGGGAATGAAGCAACCACCTCGCCAAGAAGATATAAGTAAAACGATTACTTTCAAACAAAAAGTTAAAAAAAGTTATAAAAGTTGAATAGTACCATCAAGCAATGTTGGAATGATTTTTTTTTCATTATTCTTTTTTAAATATATTTAAAAAAAAAAACGGTAGTTTCCAATTCGATCTTTAATTTTTTTTATGTACATTCAAATCGTATTTTCCATCAATGAACCGATTTTAACTATTCCTTTTTAGAATTTTATAGAGAAAATTCTTCTGATAGACCTGCAATAGATTTCTTTCAAACAACGTTGATGGAACATTTATGTAATTAAAACTTATACAGTGTAAATAGATAAACGATTTTACATTTCTTTGCTGTTATTGCACAGAACTGTTATAATCATATAAATACATTCTGATGTTATTTCAATTTTAACAGTATTTTTATGTGAATCAAAAAACTGGTCGCGAAATTTGTATTAACGTGATCTGATTATAAAAATATATTTAAAAAATTATTTGAAAAATATTTGATTTTAAAAACGACTGATATAAGACAATGCATTGAAATTAATAATAGTAAATATATTTTAATTTTTACTTTCTAAATTTTTAATGCTCTTGTAAATTAAACAAATGGAAATTTAAAAATAAAAACCTTTATTATTTTAAAAAACAATTTTATTTTAAAATTTATTAATTATCATTTTAACGCACTAATAAATGCGAATTTTTCTAAAATTTTATATGTAATTAAAAAAAAACCTTTTATGATAGAAAAAATATTTTGGACATTTTTATTAAAAACAAATTATATTTTTTTTTATGGAAGATAAAATTGAATAACTGATAAAATTTGTTATCACTTTAAAGTACATTATTATTTTAAAATATTTTTATAGAGATATTCTCTTATAATTATTGTACCAAAATATTACGAATAGTAAATCAATTAACAATCAGTATCTATCTTAGTTCGGATATGCTTTAAGAAAATTTCTTCAGAATACGGATGTAGAAAGTTAACAAATTAACTTATAAATACAAAACACGTATGCTAGCACGTGAAGGAGAGAGATAGAGGAGAAAAGGAGATATATATATATATATATTATATATATATATATATAAAGAGAGAGAGAGAGAGAGTGAGAAAGAGAGAGTTATAAAAGATGATAAGGAGATATAGAACGAGAAAGAATATGTATATTTTAAACAGGAACTTATTGCAATTTTATACGCAGACTATTATTAAAACAAAATAACGACACATTTAATATTTCTCAACCGTATAAACTCGTTATACAATCTCATCAGTTAAGAATGTAGTCACAAATAACAATGATAAACTGCATCATTATTATAGTAATTCTATTGAGAAACATTGTTCAATTGATGTTATAGAATAGTTAACTAGCTGCAACTTCAGAAATATTGATACAAATTCCATTTAAGTATGAGAAATATTGTAACTAGAGTTATTTACCGGATAGATAATTAACTATATACAATAATGATAAATATAATCATGTTTTTGACTTAACTCAAAAGCTATTAAAATGGTAAAAGTTTAACATAAAAAATAAACATCTAAAAACGATATAAATATAATTTTTATACTGATAGCAAAATTTGTATTACTTTTAATTTGAATTAAAGAACAACAAAAATAAGGAAGGGTACTCAAAATTCCAGGCTACATTTTAAAATATAAAAAATAAATATTTAAATTTATCTATAGATATTTACCTTCATGTGTTTTCATATGTGCACGGAGATTGCATGCTAACGCGAATTTTTTGTGGCATAATTCACATGCGTGAGGCTTGTCACCTGTAACAAATAGAAATAATATGTAATGCATTTATTTTTATAATTTTTTAAAAATATATAAAAAAATTTAATTGCTTCAATAAATTCAGTTGAGTAACAATAATAGAAACATTATTATGTCGTAAATTGCAACTAAAAAAAATTTAATGGGATAGATTATGTGGTACCTTATTTATTTATTAGTTATCTGACGACTGGTTTGATACACCTCCATTTATTTTTATTTTTAAATAATTTTTTTTTTACCTTGTATCCCCGATATTAATTTTGTGATTAATTGTAGTTTTTATTTCCTTTTAAAAATTTTATTTTCAATCACCGATAAAGGTAAGTTATTAGTAAAGAAAAAAATAATCATGTAGTAAAAATATCACAAATTTATCATGTATTAGAAAATTTATCCTAAATTTTTAATCTGCCTACTACTTTACAATCTATTCTTTGAAACTTAAAAACCTGATTTATTTATTGAAATCTACTAAAAAATAACAAATTTTCCATATTGTAACATTAAATGATTCTGTTATATTGTAGTAAAACGAAAGAGAAGAAGAAGAAGAAGAAGAAGTAGAAAAACATAGTTGTTTTATATTAATGTTATTTCCTTTTCCTTAGGCTGTAAACTGTAATATTATAGGTACCTAAAGTTATTTTTGCTACTTTTTTCACAGTTAAACAATTTTATAATGTGCTTCTCCACGGGATCGATAATATATTTTAACTTTACTTATATCGATACAAAAATATATATTTAAAAATTACTATACATTAAAAACAATTATCAATGTTTTGAACAATTATTGGTGAAATAGTTTTTATCTTGAGAGAAAAATTACTTAGAACTTCGTTACTTAATTTACGCTACGTGAAAATAACTTCCGTCTAAATTTTATTATGATAAGGTAATTAACTATGGTCAAATATTATCTAGATAAATATCAAACTATTCAAAATTGTTAAATTATATATTCATATTTACTTCATTTGTTTAATCAACAGCCTAATTGTAAAGTAAACAATTTTCGTTTAGTATAGATTATAATTCTCCTCACTTCTTTAAAACTAACTTATGATTATAAAATTCTAAAAATACTTGCAAATAAAATATCTAGTAGTAAATTTTTATTTTTTATTTTAATTAATTCCATTATTATATTTTTTTATTGTTCAGTGATAAAAACTATCTTTTAATTTTAACAAATTTCCTACATCCTATATCTCTCAAATAGATATACTTAAAATTAATGAGGATGAAGGAGAGAAAGCGAAAAAGAAAATTTAAATTGATGAATCTAGGTGGAAGGAAGTACGGATAGAATAAAAAGATTAGCAATGAAGGCGGTTTATATGTGTCACCTGCCAAAGGTCAATTCACTCATCATCACTTTTCCATAAATAAACTTAGTCAATTATTGTAATATTTTTCTTCTTTTAGAGATTTTATTCTTTAAACAAATTTTTAACAATCAAATTAACTGAACCTGAAAAAAAACGACGAAGTTAAAAACTTCTTTCTTTTTCAGTTCATCTAAATATTTCTTTATTTCGTACTTAAAGCAATCAATTTCATTATCAAAATTCTTCTGTACAAAAAAAGCCTGTATACTTTCCTTTCTGATTTTTGTTACTGTGCTTATTTTACGCTGTTGTAGAACATTAACTTTTCTAAAATTAAAAAAAAAAAAACCTTTCTAATTCCTACATACATTTCATTAATTTCTACATTTTCGTATGTAGTGATTAAAAAGATAAAAAGTATAAAACATTTCATATATTATTATTTATTTATCTTCTACAGGGTCATTCATTGGTTACTACCTGAGAATTCAACGTTAAACTTACGGGTTCCGAGAGGTGGTCTGAGGCAATATTCGCTGTTCGTCGAGGAACAAAAAAGTGGTTTGTCGCCATATCAAAGATGTATTAAGGTAAAAAATGGAGTTGCAGCGAGATATGGTGCTCGGTTGAATTTTTGGAACTGTTCTGAGCGTACTTTTCCTTTCCTCCTTAAAGTCACGATTACCTGAGTTAGATTCTTATTTCTATTCCCAAAAATAATAATTTCTTGTTTGTCCTTGAGTAATGTTTCCATTTCAATTCCATTAAAATAATTAATAATTAGTTTTTTCCTTAAAGGCTGGATAAATATCTGCTTTTAGGAAAACCTGCCATTTTTATTAATTCATGGTCACTGTTAGGGCGGTTAGGTTGATTTTTAAATTACGTGCAGCATAAAAAGGCTTAGGCTGTTCAACAAGACTTAGGCTTATGGTTCCTACTCTGTTTTGTTTTCTGGTTCTTCTGTCCTCTCGGAGGGAAGGGATGCACATGAAGGTAGTGCATTTTTATTATTATTGTTTTAACATTTATACTTCTTTATTGAATCTGTTCAGTTACATAGGTTACTAACTTTAATAGAGTCTAATATATTTCTATAACGTACTTAATTAATTAATAAATTACAGTAATTGAAATAAATTATGTTATTCATATTAATTAATATTAGTCAACATAAAATATAATCTCAGCTTCAGATAATGAATAACTTACGTAATGATATATAAGGTTAAAAAAATGTCGTGTATTTTACAAAGTTGATATTACATGGGTAATATTTTGTTTCTTCATTTTAAAGAAAGGAAAAAAATGAAAAAATTACTGTATTACGGTAACCTCCATTGTGATTATTATTATTAATTAATAAAATTTCATTAATACTAGAAAAAAGGCGTGCCTACGGCCGACCGCGAAAATGTTACATGGTTTACGTTTCATTACACATTTGATTTTTGATTATATGATGATGATGATAATTTTTGATTACATTTGAAGATGTTACATGGTTTACATTTCATTACACATTTGATTTTGTTAAATGTTTTTTCCAATTGTAACTAAATAAAGTTCATGAATTTAGCGTACAAACAACAACAAAACTTCTACAACGAAAAGCTTAAAAATCCTGAACATTTTTATCTGTTTCTTGAATTGTGATTTTCTAACCGAGTTCTAACTCCATTTTTTCCTTTTTTATTACTAAAACACAAATTAATTTTAGATAAATCGTTTGTATAAAGAAGTAAATTCATTCGGACTAATGAATCGTCTGTGCGCTGCACGCAGTCGCTCGGCACATCACGAGATCCGATCTGCACCAATAGCAGCTAAAATTAAAATATGAGCACGTACATCAAACAAAAAAACCTACACACCATTTTTTTTTTTTGTTATGGAAAAGATTGCTTACTGATTTTTGCTAAAAGAATGATATAATAATTAGGGAATGTTAAAATTTTACTACTTTTTCAAAATCTTTAACAAAGTAATTCGAAAGAAAACAAAAATATCCTTGCATATTTTGCTCAAATTTACCATTTTTAATTCAATTTAAAAAAAAAAAAGCTAAATACTTTTTCTTTTTCTATGGTTTATATTTTCAGTTAACACATTTATATGGTTTATAAATTAATGAAATTTTTAATTAAATTATGGGAAAATCATATATGCTGTTATTTGATTTAGTCTTTGCAGCAAAACAGTCAACTATTCATAACACTAAAATAAGTTACTTTACAAAATTATTTATTACCAAGTTAATACCGTAATTAATTAAGCAGTTAAATAAATATTTTTATTTTTAGTTTTTTCTCTTTTACAAGTATAGATTAATTAATTCATAAGAAGTATAAATTTAATTACTTAGAAGTATCAGTTTATTACTTCGTAATAACTGTAATAGATGTCTAGTCAAATAATCATTTTCCAAAAGTATGATTATGATAAAAAGTATTTATGATAAATAATTGAAAAGACAAAGTATACAAAGAAAAAATTTTACTATAGAATGTCACATTACAGAGTGTGAATACATTAAAAGTAATTTATTCTGATTATAAAAACTCAATTCTCTTTCTCTTACATCTGAAAACAGTCATGAAATATTTATCTAGGTGAGAAATCAACATTAGAATAATGCATACTTAAATATTTATATTGTATATGCATATACGATAAGTATTAGTTATCTTGGTAGTGCGTAAATAATATTATATGAAAATAATTATGACTAGACGTAAAAATAATAAATAATTGAATAGAAATGAAGGCAGATTAAAAATATATAAGTGAAAAGTGTTTTAACTAAGTAATGATATTAACTATTTATGATAAGAATATTCTGTAGCTAATTGAAATTATGAAAATTAATTATGTAACGGCTGAAATTAAAATCAAACGTAATTACTATTAGATAATAATTATAATTGAATTTATCAATTTTTATACAATCTTTAAAAATTAATGGTGAAATGATTATTGTTTTAGTTTTAAATTTATTTATAATTTCAAATATAGAAATAAATAGAAAATAAAATTAATTCTATTTGATCTTACATTTGAATTTTATTATGAAATTGAAACATCATGATAATACTTACATTGTGCCATTAGTAATAATAATAATTATTATTTCATAATTAGTGGTGTTAATGTAGATAAAGTAGCGAGTTTATAAGGTATTAATTATGGCAAAAAGGATTTGTTGTATTTTTCCATTAGTGACACCAATGTGTTATATCTGAAAATAGGTTTCTAATGAGATTATAAATGTATGCGTTAACAAAAAATTCATTTATTATACGATTTAAATATGAATAATAAATAATAATATCAAAAAATAATCTTGTATCAATAAATAAATAATGTTCTTTTTCCATATTATTTCAAGTAATGTTTTTCTATTGTGAGAATTATCGGGTGTTTTGATTGGTAATAAATTATTTTGATGTTATCAAACTGACTTCTTTTGTAATATGATCAAACTATTTTATCTTTAATTTAAAAAATATTTGACTAATGCTCTAAATTTATCACAATTATAAAAAAAAAAAACATATATAAGTCCTTTCAGATAGAAGAATTTTTAGAATAAAAATATAGATTACACAGTTAAGTATAAATATATTAGAATTATTATTATTATTATTACATTCAAAGTTAAAAATGTTATATATATTTACTAGGAAAAATCAGAAAACTGATATGAAATAAAGATGAAGCAAATATGACTAACTAATTATGAAATTTCTCAAGTAAAATATTTAAATGGTGTTTAACAAAGTTTCAAATGTATTGCTTGTTTATGATGATCGAGTAAAACAAAGAAGTCTTGAAAATTTCTGAAAAATTGATAAAATTTAAATAAGAAAATTTCTGTTTTACGAATATTTTGTTTTGATACTTTAATGACGAACATACGAAAAGGAGTTAGATCCCTCTTTAGAGAATTCTTCTCTTTCGTTTTCGACGTCAAAAAAAAAGGAAAGCTGCTGAATTTAAATAAGCAGCTTACCTCCACAAAGTCTTAATTCATAAATGATAAATCCTCGAGAAGTCCATAAATTTCAACGACCGACGAAATTTTCACAAAAGTCTACAATGTTGCAAAAATGATCGCCGACGTGCGCTTGTTGACATCGCAAGCATCTTGACAGACCGTGTCCACTATATTTCCGCCCGATGACAGCCGCATATGTTAACAGTCGACCAAAAATGTATTCGACTGAAAACAACTAAAGGGTGTTTAAACTTATTTAAACACGATTCAACTGAGTTTCTTCGACGTTTTATGACAATAAATGTAACAAGGTTTCACCATTACATGCCAAAGTGGATGGGATAAGCCGTTGAAAGAAAAAAACGGCTCAATCTGCAGGAAAGATCATGGTTACGGGTTTTTGGGAGTTTCGTATCGTCGTGCTCAATGGCTATCTGATATAAGGAAGGACCATAACCAGGAAGTTTTACGTTTTACTACTAGACTGATTGGATGGTGCTATTTAGACTAAACGTCCAATTCTAGCTAAAAAAGAAGTATTCTTTCATCACGATATTGCGCCTGCACGTACATCTGTAATTGTTGTTGCAAATATCCATCACCTACGCTTTGACGTACTTCCATATATTCCGTATTCACCGGATTTGGCTACCAGCAATTACTTTTTCTTTCCATACAAGAAGAAATAGCTCGCTGAAAGATGAATTACTTCAAATGATGAGGTCAAAGCTGACACAATTACTTATTTTTCAGAGATGGAAAAATTGTATTATATCTTACGGTACTAATGGTATTAAAAAAGATGAAGGCTGTTGGACTAAATATATAAAGTTGTAAGGTGACCTGGAAAATTATTTTTGAAAAAACTAGTACTTTTTTTTGTCAGACCGAGAACGTTCCAAAACATCCTTGTATACATATTTATAAGTTATCTTAATTTAGTTTTAAAAAGAAGTTATAATTAATTACTAAAAAAAAAAAAAAAAAAATACAATGTCTATTTCTTTTAAATCAAACAACAAATTAGTTTTGCATCTTGATAAATAATATTCAGCCTATTTGAAAGGAATTATAGTAAAGGTTACTGTTACCGTTAATAAACAAAGCCAATTACCCATACAAAGCCGTACAAAGCCGTTATCAGACATAGCCAATTTTATATTTTAAAACATCTAATTATTCAAAATAAAAAATATATCTCAATTTTTGTTAAATATGTCATAAAAAAACTACCAAATATTATTATTATATTAATTATTATAAAAATAATAAACTTGATTAAATTTTGTAATAATTTCAATGCTGTTGAATTTTTTCTAAGTACTTTAGGTATCTTTTTTTAATACTCATATAAAATATTTTTTTAACACACTTATAATTCAATAATAATTTTATACCAGTAGATTAAAGTTCATTTAATGTATCACATCTAATTATATTTCATATCATTTTTATTTATTAACATTCTATTTTTTATTAAATTTAATAAGTTTTCTATGAATTTACTAAACAAATCGATGTTTAAAAAAGTTCCTTTTTATACCTCAGAAAGAGCACATCTTCCTTTTCATCTCATGATTTAATCTCACTATAATATTTATGTGTTTAGTGTTTTATATATATATATATATATATATATATATATATATATATAACTGATATTTAATAAAACATTAAAAAAATAGTATTTTAATTCTTATCAAATGGACTAAAAATTCTTTATAATCCTACTAAGATTCTTAACAACGTATCATTACACTAATTTTAAAACGTATGTAAATCGTTAAATCTATAAAATTACAGGTTGTTAGTATTAAATTAAATAAATTAAAAATTAGTTTAAATTATTAAAAGAAAAAGTTATTTTCCATTTATTTAAATAAAAATTATGGAAAGATCTTATAATTTTTGTTCTTTCCCTTGTTAAACTCAGCTATATCCTCGAAAACGTATTGTGTTGATATCGAGGAAATTTATAGGAATCTGGTACTTATTACTTCTTTTGGTTTCTATTTAATAAAAAAACAGTTGAAACTATTGCTAAAATATAGATGAGAATAAATCTTTTAGATGACTGATATATATATATATATATACATGGATTTTAAAATTTATTTTAAAGGTCTGTCTAACTTTTTTTTAAGTATTTTTCAAACATTTTAAACGTTAAAGATAATTTTTCAATCTAGGAACACATAGTACCGTTATAATTTCAATCCATGGTTAAATATTGGCTTTATAACCTTATTAAAAAAAAAATTCTAGATAGCTGGTAGCACACATTGGAATCTGATTATTTTATTTGTCTAAAATTTTTCTTAGATTTTTTTTTTGTTTGTTTCTTAATAAAATCTAATTAACTGTTACAATATATTAATTTGTATCAAGATCTATCATTTGTTGGTTTTAAAAACTTAACTAACAAGTTATATGATGGAAAAAGGTAAAGTAAAGGGCAATGAATAAACGATAAGGTGACATGACATGCAGATGAGCAATATAATATGGTTTAGCTATTTATTAAAATAATAATATAGCTACATTGCACATGACGTCCTTAGCTCATGTGCAATGTCGTGCATCCATACATGCATGCATATGTGTGACACGACACATGACATGCAGTGACCTTCTCACTGCGACATGACATTATGCATCGGCACCGATATGATCGACTGCATAATTATCGACACAGTATTATTATTTTATTTATTAATTGATTAGAATATACAAATTTTTTTTTTAATGAATTACATACAAAACTAATTAATTGAATTATTGTATATGTACTTGATCGATGTAATTTATTAAACCGTACGGATTTAAACATATTAACAAATGATTTGTTTATAAAATAAACGCTTTATAAACAAGAAAAAATAAAAAAAAATTACATGGATTACACAATATCATAGTTATACGTACATCAGCAGAATACTTTATTAATTTTTTTTTTGCATTAACAAGTAATTTTCATACTGAAGTACTGGAATATAGATATTTATCCTCTAACCCGATATGATTTTTTATAATGTAGAAAATCTTAAATTAATGTAAATCACCTAATTTTATTTTCCAATTAATAATCATACATTAAAAGTAAGAAAGAATGGAGTGAAAAAAGTTTGCTGGGATATTATATTTATAATAAAAAGATAAAGGATACTCTCACAAAGCAGTGTAAGTAAAGAGCAAAATAATAAATTTATGCAAAAATTAATTGTAATAAAGCGACTGAGATCATTGATAATGCTCACGTAAAAACTCTAAAAAGCAATTCTTTTGTATTTTCTCTGAACTTTTCTTTTAGATTTAATATAAGAGACCTTTCTCTTTATCTGTTTAGCCTCCAGAACTACCGTAAGGTATTACTTCAGAGGATGAATGAGGATGGATATGTATGAATGTAAGTTAAGTAAAATAAAACAAAATAATAATAATAATACTAAAGAAACAAAGAATCAGCAAATATTATTTTTTTGTTTATTAAATACTACTTTGTTACCTATTATTATTATTACTGCAGACTCTCGAAAGTATTTACACTTTCGGAAGTAAATTGAGAAGACGGGGCATAGCCAAGATTAATTAAAGATTTACATTGTTTGTAACGTTCTGGTTATACTGCATATATATATATATATTGTTTAAAACTCAAAATCCGGCTGAATTTCATTAGGCTATTTATTACATATCTGCTCTTGTTATATATCTGTATGATGACAAATTTCCAATTATTGATTTAAAAACTTTCTGTCAGTGCTGCACGCGTTCAGTATGACCACTTTTGAATTGTGCGGTGGATGCTGATTGTGATCTTGAGTATTTCCACAGACTGATTGAATATTTTGGGTGTAAGTCCTGTAACTGATGTTATTATGGAAACTATTTTTTATTTTGGCTGCAAACTCTCATAATCTGTATTGCAAGTTAAGTGTACTCTGTGATCTTCTCTGTGTATTTCTGTTGGATGTTACTGTCGCTGGGCACTATTATACCTATTAGGTATGTCGTTGCAGTAGTGTTATCTATAAATTTAAAGACTGATCTACTGACGATAACGGATTTATCTATAAGGGTAGACCTATTGTAGTAGATTTTGTCAAGCTGTTCTCTACTGCGGCTGGATTATACTTGTAGTAAGGCGAGTCTATTACATGTAGTTGAACATGAACATGAAGCCTCAGTTTCAGGAAACAAAGAGCCTCTCTGCAACCACCCACAGCTGAATCGTTTATCGATATGAAGCTGTTGAAGGTGGGGTAGTCCCACCTCTCCATGCCGAGGTACATTTACCACGGCAGGTACCACCTGCCGTGAAATTCTTTGCTCATCCATTCTTGTTTCTTCTGATCTACTGTGTAAATCTTTTTATTATTATTATTATTATTACTCGTTCGTATTATTATTACACATACAGAGAATATTTCGAGATGTATTTGCCGAACTTTTCAGGACACCAAAATGAGCAAAAAGGTTCATATCGATGTAAGTCCAATTTTGCTTTGTTTACTTTCTGCAAAACAAAGAAAAATACGACTTATGTCGATATGAACTGTTTTTCTCACTTTGGTGTCCTTAATCAGTTCCTGAAGTTTGGTGAATACGTCCCGGAACACTCTGTATTCCGCATTATTTATACTGATGAAGATTGCATTACAATTGAAATGACCACTGATTTTTCCATTTAAATTCATTGAAAACAGTTTATGAGCGTTTTCTAGTTCATATTTACCAATTTTTTTTTTTTTAATTTATTTTTTTATATTGCTTAATTTTCTTATCTATCAAACTCGTTTACCTCCAGAAACTTTTAAGAAATACTAAGGACCAAAATTGCATTTTATATGCATATTTTAAACAGATAATTATATAAGAAAATTCCATAAATTGCAAAGATAATCTTCTTAATCTATAGTAATTAATAATTCGTAAAAAAATTATAAATTTTTTATTATATAAAATAATGAAAAAAAAAAAAAATAACCACTTATAAACGTTATTTTTAATAATAAGGAACAAGTATTATTATATAAGATGAAGATTAGCTTATTGGATATGCACTTTAACCAATGCGTTGTTGCCTCTTTATTCAAGTCTCTCAAGTAATCTGCATATTCATAGCTGTAGCAATAAAAAAAAAAAATAAAATAAAAAAAACTGGAAACAATCTTGCGTATAAAATAACCGTAGTTAAAACAATTAGGCCCGGCTACTAGCCTACTCTTTTAACTCAGTTCTACTATTATTATTACATTTACTATTACTACTATTATTACCACAAGAACCTATGCATTATAGATATTGTCCTGTAGGCCCTCAATATAACATATCTAATCTGAGTAGGGTACAATATACTAAGGTATAAATGCTATTGCTACATTATAATAATAAAATTAAAAATTACCATACCGATATTAATATAATAATAATAATATTCTATTCACTACAAATCTTATGAATATATAATATATTAATATAATAATAATAATAGTAATAAAAGTAATGAATATATAAAAGTATATAAATATGATGATGGTATTAAAAAATAAAATCAAGGCTCCTTGATAGTCATTTTCACTAATATACTACACTATTATACAGCTGTATACTGCACAAAAGATTATGAACAAATTTGTCTTGGCTACTGCACTTCGCTTCGTATAATGGTAAGTAATACGTAAATTAATCTATGAATAAAAGAATATAAATAAATACAAAGTCTGCTATAAAAAATAAGTGAGCAGAGATTTTATTAATGAATTCATTTAAAAAAAAAAAGAAAAAGAAAAAAGTGAATTAATTAATAATACATATATAAGAGTCTTTTTTCAAGTTTATTCTCGAATAGTTAGAACACAACAACAAAATAAAAAGAAAAAAAATTATTAAGTACAAAAATTAAATGGCATGAAAATAAAATTAACAGCAATAATATTGTTTGTCGATAACATTTTTAAAAATAAAAAAAATTAAATAGTATTTTTTAAAAATTATAAAATTTTAAGATATTTTAAAATAAAAAAAAAAAAAAATAAAAAAAATAGAGAACCACATTTTTATTTTCAAGATATCTTTAAGAGTCTTTTCCTCGGACGAATTAGAGCTATTTTAGTAGAAGGGATTGTTATTCATGATCACCAATTTGGTTTCCGAAGTGGGCATTCCAGCACTGAAAAAATTCATAGATTTGTTAATGTCATCGCCAGTTGTTCAGAAAGGGAGGTGTATTGCTCGACTATATTTTTGGATATCCAACAGGCTTTAGATAAGTTATGGTTGCTTGGTTTGCTTTACAGCTTAAAATGACTTCATTTGGACCGCCGCCTATCATTGAAAACCATGTGAGGGACAAGAGGAAACAATTAAATAAAAAGCTTAAACGGTTGAAATGGTTTAAGTGGTTTTACACAATCTGGTGATAATTTAATTATTGATTCATTGTTCAGGAAACTGATTTTAAATAAAACAATATACAAAAAAAAAAAAAATCCTGAAAGACTGTGGTAAAACATAAAATATGTTTGAGTAACTAAATCCTATGAATCAAAACATTAGGTTAAATTCCTTTTTTTACGAAAGGAAATGGAGAATTACGTAATATTAATTATATAACAGTATTCATATTAAATAATAGACGTAAAATTCTGATAATTTTTTTTTTGGTGCAAACAAAAAATAAACGCTATATATTGAAACGGATTCAAAAAGATTTCTATACAGTATTAATTTTTATTTAGAATGAATGAGTAATTTGACATAAACCCGTAATATCTTTTTACACTTATATTGAATAACGCATATTTTGTATCATGTTTCGAGGTAAACCATTGATTTAATTTTAAATTCGAATTATCGAATATCTAAATGTTATAAATAATTCTTTTATTTAAGAACAATGATGAAATTATTACCTGTGCTTAGATATGAACAAATTTGACAAATTTATTTTGTTTTCCATGCTTCCAACCATTTTTTCATTAGAAAAAATTATTATTTCAAGAAGGTAGTTTTATAAAATGATGTGAAATAATGATCATATCGTTAGTGTATATTCGAATTTCAATAATCCGAGTAACAGAGAATTCCGAAGTCTAATCTGAACAGAGAATTAATAAACTTCTGGAATTTTATTCATATTATTTTTTACCATATATACGAGGGTAAGTCAATATTTATCCGCAATTTAGTTATATTTTTGTTTATATTGGTAGTACTGTCGTTATGCGTCGATGACGCATGCTTTGTTGTGTCTATGCAAGTTTCAAGCTGCTAGGTTAGTTTCGTTATCGCTGTCGTGCTGTTAATCATGGTTGCTCCGCTTTCTATTTGCACCAAAGTAGAGCAACGTTCAG
>JAAAKQ030091651.1:0-14689 GCA_010016005.3 Zanna intricata
AGTATTACTTCAGAGGATGAATGAGGATGATGTGTATGAATGTGAATGAAGTGTATGTAGTCTTGTACAATCTCAGGGTCGACCACTCCTGAGAAATGTTGTTAATTGAAACCCAATCACCAAAGAACACCGTTATCCACGATCTAGTATTCAAATCCGTATAAAAATTTAAACCTTTACTAGGACTTGAACCTTAGAACTGTCGACTTCGAAATCAGCTGATTTGCAATGTCGCGTTAACCACTAGACCAGCCCGGTGGGCATCATATGTCTACCTACCTATTTAAATACAAATCGTTTGAATCAATGTGGCGAACCAAGATGGCAGACAAAAATTTCAAACACCAAGTAGTAATTTGTAACTATTTGACTGAACTGAAAAACTATTAGCCGTAAGAGGTTGAAATTTTGATTTTGGACTGTTGTAACATCTAATTGTGCACTTTTCTTTTTGATAGCAATCGACTGGATTAAAAGTGCCTCCACAAAAGCTCTAATCCAAAAAATTGGATTCTGGAGTTTTTCTTAAGTGCAGTAACAAATTTTCATTGAGAGTTTTTCAACAGCATATCATAAGTGGTACTTATTTTCATTGGTTCCAGAGTTATAGCCAAATAAAAGTTTAATTAATGAAAAAATATTTGAATCTTAAAAGGAGAAGGCACATCTGTTCGATTCCGACTTCACCTCCTATTATTTTTTTTTTTTACTTTAAATATATTGGTTTATAGATAATTGTTAACGTCTGATTCTAAAAAAAATTTACGATAAATAATAATTCAATAATAACGAAAAATAAAAATATAATAAGTTATTAATGAAAATTAAATTTTATGAACTTTCTATTAAAAAAAAGAAAAAAAAAAAAATGCTTATATTTAATAGGCGTACAAGAAAGTCATATGGTGTCCACATCAGATTTTTTTCTTCTACAACACTAAATGGTATACAATATAACAATTTCATTCATTGAATCTGAAGTAAGCTCTGGAACACAAACAACCAGCTTTTCTGCCCAAATGAGATGCACTGTATGTCTTTTTCATTCGTAAAATATTATTTGAACAAAAAATCAAAAACAAAAATATAATACTTATACTTTTGAATAAGATCTACGATCATTATTCAAAAGTATAGGTATCAAATTTTCAACATTTTATTCTCCCAAGTGTTTTCTATTCATCCTGTTTAGATCCTGGAATTAACTATCCTTAATTATCGTTAGCAACTTCAACAATAGTAATCTAATTCGATGTGATTATTCTTTTCAGTACGTTGAGAAAACATGTTTACACTTTTCTGAATTTGGGTTTGTTTAAAATTGTGTTGCATCAAACTCTGCATCACAAAAATAAAATGCGTTTGTATTAATTCCAGCTTTCGAAATTTCGACTTTTGGTCTTATGTTTTAAAATGTTCAACTTTTCTATATTCTAAAATTTTCAAAATATTTTTGCAATATTACTGAAAAATTCAGATCCTGTATCGATTTTGATATTGATGGATAAGATTTTTTCCTTCTAAAAGTTCCTTTCACTAAACAGCTTTTTTATTTCAATAGCCTATATTTATAAAATGTACTTATAAATATAAATTTATTTCCATGAATAGATTCAATAAATTTGAAGTCTTTTTTGTCTTTGACTAATAATTAAACTTAAGTTAAGAAATAAAACATACACAGTAGTCTTTTTACGTGTTGTATACGATATATATTGTGTGTTACTAAATTTTTTATTTACAAAATTCAAATTAAAAAAATTTATTTTTTGTTCAAAACACAGAAAGTACAATTTATGAGGTAATTCAACGATATAATACAAATGGCAGCTGAAAAAGAACATGCAATGACCTTCAATCCCGTAAGCGGTGCAGCAGTACATAAGAGACTTTACATCTCTTTCTATCTTTGACATGTATTAAATGAAAGATAAAAAGACAGGTTCACCATCTGTTTCATGACAAAAGAAATCATTCACTATACTTGTCTTTATGACTCATTACGTAAGATGAATCAAAATTTGCATGTTACATAAAAAAAAATGTAATTTATTCAATAAGAAGTAATAAAAAAGAAGCCAAAGTAATTCATTGCTCGTACAAAATAATCACAATTATCTGAAGAGTACAAAAAAGAATTCATTATATTTTGAAACCACAGTTTAAAAAGAGGAGAACATTCGCTGTAAGATTTTTGTATTAAATTATTTTTTAAATTTTCTTTTATAAATTGGTTTCAGTCCTCAAAAAACTAATAATTTTGTGAAATACATGATTCGCTATAGATAAGATGATTCGTTAAGAATTTATTCTCATTTTTCGAAAAAACAAAAAAATATATATTTTTTTAAATACTCCATAAACTGTTTCAAAATAAACATTTCAAGTTTTAATATTTGAATGTGTAAAATATCAATATTTCATTCATTAATAATTAATATAACAGCATTTACAGTTGAAAGTAGGAATAAAATTCGAAATATAAAAAAAAAATATGTTATTTTGAAAGATGACTTCACCTTAAAATATACATATTTTTTATGTTAACTAATTACAATGTATAAAATAGGTTTAAAAAATTCGGCTGAAAGTTAATTGATGGAAACAACTGACAACCTTCATAATGATTAAAATTAATTATTTTTTACAGAATATTAAGATCCAAAATTAATTTTAGTTTTAGTTCCAAAATATCGTTGGGATGACGTGTTATTATGAATATTTTTTAAAATAGTATATTTATTTATTTTTTCATTTTTAATTTTTGAATTGAAAGTTCTATTGTTAAAGGTGTGTTAATTAATTGTGTGTATATAAGCAGGCTATTGTGCCCATTTTTAGAAATGTGCATGCATTCTCGTATAGCTTAAACACACTAGGCTCGCAATCGAAGCGTTATTTGTAAAATTCTTGCCCACACAATACTGTTTATACATAAAATCGTGTACGTATTTTATCCAAAAATATTTTCACATTTGCACAGAAGCAATTTATTTACGTTTTTTCATCTTAACTTATAATGTTATTTATGAAACACTATTATTTAGCAAATTATTTTTTAAACAAACATTTTAGCCATGACAATAAAATGAAAACCTCTATGAATTTTTATTATGAACACATTTATTAATATTTTTAAAGGCTTTTCCAGTGAAGTTTCAAACAAATATCTAAAAAACATTTCTGTGTTATACATCTGGGCGGAAACTTGAAATGTGAAATGTCAGGAGATAAAAAAATTTCAGAGGTACTTTTTATAAACGATATTAATACATTATCTCTAATTTAAATAGCAACTGTAGGCAGTCAGCATTGTAAAAAGACAAGAATACTTGTTTTAGGGGTAGACCAAAATAAAATATAAATACTTTTTTTTTTTTTACTTTGAAAACAACTGATAAATAAAAAGCTAATAAAATAAATAACTTCTAAATTTAAAAATATATGTCTTAATTAAAATATAATAAAAGATCAGGTTATAACTTTTTTTTTTATTTTTTATGAATTTTACAACTATTGATTAAAACAAAAAAATAAAATAAAAATACAAGATAAATAAAATGTCAGAAAGTTGTTGAACTGTACAAATGTTCAAAGTTATAAAATATGGATATAATAAATAGAAGAATATAAATAAGGACAAAATTTTTTTTTACAATTTTAACTAAGCCCACGCATCTAAATACCAAAATAAAACATAATATGTAAATTAGATTCAAAAATAATTTAGTTCTTAGAGTTAAATCTAGAATGCAGCACACCACTAAGTTCATCTTTACACACAATCATCTTTGCATTCCTAGAAGTGTAGCTCTTAATTAGAAATAAATGAGAAAAGTTTCAATCTACGTTTAAAATTAGAAATTGGTTTTCTTTCAAAAAGTTATGTGACAACTCTTCACTTTATATCACTGATTTTTTTAATTTTTTGTGAAAGATTTTTTAAATAATTCATATAATGTATTTATTCTTTACACCAAAAAAAGGATCAAATTAAATTAAATTTCAATATTTTTACTTCTTATTATAAATCTCGCAATTATATGAATAAATTTTCCCATATAACTTAATTAAAAATCTATATAGCTGAATAATTTTGAATTATACTTGGATTAAAGTAATCCTAAATGTCTACCCTACGCATAATGTATTACTTCACAAAAAAAAAAAGTATTAATTAATTTCTTTAAAAAAATCTCGGAATAGCTGTGATCACCTCAGGTTAACAGACACCAAGAAGAGTTATTTTTCTTTAATAGACATAATGATGTTCGCTATACAATCAACCCCTTTTTGAACTTAATGAAGACAACACAAAATTTCAATCGAAATATGTTGGACTTCCACGCTAATGAGTAACACTATATATATAACGATGACTACGAGGATCCACTTCACTCATCTTCCGTATAAATCCTGGCAATAGGTTCTGGGTATTTTTGAAACTGGCTTTTCAAGGGTTATTTGCATCTCATGTTATTTCGAATTCAATAATTCTGAAAAAGATACCTCGTATATATATTTTCTATGTACTCCACTGACCTTTAAGGAAATAACTATATCATCTTTTCTTTTTCTCCGGAAGGTAATGGTTCAAATTTCAATCAAGCTTGGATATTTTTTCACACAAACAACAGAATCCATTTCTTATCAAAAAAAAAAAAAGATAGAAGTGAATACCACCTTGAAGCTAGCAAAGTAAATAAATTCTAACATTGAATATCAAGTTAAAAATTAACCATAATAAATTAGACAAAAATTATATAAATTACATACTAGTTTAACCTATACTAAACAGATTTCAAATATTTTTAAATTAATGGTCTTCTCTGCAATACCACTGAAGAAGCAACTAAACATTAAATCGATTTTCTACAAAAGTACGACGAATTATTTTTATTTTTTTGTTTTCAATGAAGGAATGCCATTTACGCACGCCACCACGGGGTCATCGTGGGGTTGTGTCGGGCTCGGACCCAGAACGCTCTCCGTCCCGGCTAGCTAACAGACTAACAGGTTCCGCCAAGGTGTTGTTAGGCGTTAATAATCTGCCCCATATCGACTAAACCTCCCTCACCGCTCTTCACCGCCCAGAGGCTGGACCTGCAATTAAGCATAACGCGGGCTCGGGGGGGGGGGATTTGTTCGGGGTGTTCTCGGATTGTCATCTTCGTCTTGTTAGGCTTTCTCTTCTCAGCTGCAGTCGCCCTCTGTGAACATAGTCTAAGAAACAGATCACATCCACTCAACCAAACACATACATCCACACCTCTTTTCATGTTTAATTTTTTAAAAGTGAGCATCTGTGTGTGGTGTGTGTGTCAGTAGTTAATTTTTTTCTCGTGTAAATGTGTGCATGCATGTGTTCACAACGAGGGGGAGGGAGTCCTCGTGCGTCATCATCGTCGGTCATCCCGAAATCGGGACGGACGGCGACTCAGAAGAAAGCTGCCCTCACCCTCCGGCTCGACCATGTAAGTGTAGATTTGCTTGACCGCTCCAAGGTGCGGAGATTGGGACTTCATCGTCACAGCACATCCCCGCAAGCAAGAACGGACTGTAACTCTACAGGGGACTGTTCCCTCCTCCTGATCCGGCCTAAAGTCTCACGTTCCACGTCACTTCCTCTTCTTCTTTCTTTTTGATTATTACTGTGACCAGCAGGCGTACTTCTCACCATACAATCTCATCAAATTTCGTGTGTTAGTCCGTTATCCTTATCTGTTCAAAAACCATATCACAAAACCAATCAAGTCACCAAAAAAACCGTCCAAATAGCACTATTTCGCGGAGCGACACAGAATAGCTGTTTACTCACTGAATGGTCCCACTCAACTAAGTTATTGTGATTGTTTCAACAAAATTGTTGTGATGTTTGTTATTTTAATATAAAATAATCATCAATATCCTCTCTTTTGTTTTAATTATACTCCCTTCGGATAATATCGAGTCCATATTTATGTATAAGATGTTCTTATTTAATATTTGAAATTTATGTTGTGTGGTATTTAATTTATTAGATTTTAACGGAAAGTTAGCGTATTGTTCTGTTAATTTAAATAAAATGTTTATAAGTAGCTTATAAGTAGTTAATAAGTAGTGTTTATAAGTAGCTTCTTGCTTAAAGAAAAAACTGACAACAGATTGTAACATTCTCCTGGCATTAAGCATTTATTTATTCTCATATAGTGGAAAAGTAATGAATAATACATAAATAAAGGTTAACTATGATTTATTTTTTTAGAATGGGTTATTTATGAGAAGTTTTATTCTAAAATTATTATATATTTAAATATACTAAAAATATTTTTTTTAAATTCAAAATTCGATATTTTTATTCTTCTGCTTCCCACCTCCAAAATCACCTTCCCAGGTTTTTGTTTATTTTTCTATATTTACTAAGTTAAATGGAAGAAACTAAAAAGAAAAAAAATTCCACTGAAAACTGTACAACCAATCAAAAGAGGCCTTCGATTTATTTTTTTTCGGTGGGGAAGTGAATTTGATGAAATTTTATTGTAATATTAAAAATTTAAATAGACCAAAAAGAAGGTTTAAACATTTTTTTTTAAAAAATCGATATTTTCAAAATTTTATCGGCTCCCTGACTCCCAATATTGCCCCCAAAGTTTTTTTTTTTTGGTCACTTACAGTACTCCTATGATTAGGAAGACAATAAAAAATTCGGTTAAAAAATATACAATAAATTGTAAGGTAGCTTTTTTCAATTTTAAAGAAGGAGCGGAATTTTAGGGAAAAAGATAAGTGTGTTCACATGTACTGACCTTAATAAAAGTGGGATTATGATTGCAATTTTTTTTTTGGAAACTGCCCCAAAAATGATCTAAGACCCTTAGAGATATTGACCCCAAAACTTTACTAAGAAATTTGTTCCGTATTTACGAGTATCTGTAAAAGATTTCATCAAAATTGATTAATCCAGTTAAACGGTATTCAATTTCAAGAATTCATTTCTCTGTCATGAAACGTAGAGAAATGAAAAAATCATACGCTATTTTTTTTACTAATTATCATCCTTCTTGTATCATAATGTTAGACCTATGATACTAGGAGAGTAATATAGATAATTTTGTTGTATTTACTTAAGCACTTTTTTTCTTTTTTTTTTGTAGAAGTTGATCTTTTTGAATGTAGTGACTGTTCTAAAATAATTTATCACTCTCCCTAATAAATTAGATTCTATTTTAATTAAGATATTAATTGGTCCAATACTAATTAAGAATCGCAAAAATAAAGAAACAGTCATATTAATATTAATGATGAAAAATCTTTGTAATTAAGAAATTTCTAACAATTTCATATAAATTAAGTAAAACTTGAAAATTATTGTAAAAGCTCTATTTTGTTTACAGACTAGTCAAAATTATTGAGTAATTATTATAATAGCATATAACTAAAGTGTTAATGGTCTATCCCCGAGCTAATTAAATATCAAGTAAATGAGAACAACCTTAATAATTTATTATTTTCTCGTTATTGTAATAAAGTAACGTGTCAATGCAATTTTTTTTTCCCCATTTACTCTATATTTTTAATAATTTTTATCTAACTGATCTACATTCCTCACCAATTGATCTACCTGGTAATGTGTATTACATTGAAAATATGTTCGTTTCTATTTATCAACAGAAAAATTGAAAGGAAAAAAATTTAACAATATTATTTTTTATGTTACAAAGAAATAAATTTCCTTTCCATTCATGAAATAAATGAAACACTCTATTTCCATATTTATTTCCTTACAATTATTAAAAATATTAGTTTTTATATGCCTTTAACATTCCTATAGTTATATATAAAAATTTATTAAATTATATTAAAATTATTATTTCTGTTCCATAGGATCGTTCAAATAATTCCTCCGTTAATGAAGTTACAAATGGCACTACTGCTAATGGGATCGGTCTTAAAAAGTTATTATAAAAATACATTAGTATGATGCAGTAAAAAATTTAATTTATATTGTGTTTGTTCGTTTAATATTCTGGGCTTATTTCAAATTTCAGCTCGTTTGTAGAAAGAAATCAAGTTTGTTCAGATATGGGTTTTATGTACTATACGAATTAAGCATAAATATAACTTTGCTGGTTATAGCTAACATTCTCGTGTTTCCTGCTTATAGAGAGTGTTCCATTTTAATCATC
This sequence comes from Zanna intricata, assembly GCA_010016005.3. Classification (NCBI taxonomy): domain Eukaryota; kingdom Metazoa; phylum Arthropoda; class Insecta; order Hemiptera; family Fulgoridae; genus Zanna; species Zanna intricata. The sequence continues at coordinate 8,166 of JAAAKQ030091651.1, forward strand.
ACAGTAGAGTTTTTCGTAAATTACGCATAATAAAAAAAATTACCTGAACAAAAGTACTCAGATTGGACAGGTATAGTTTGTGGTGACCTTGGATTTGACCTTGACGTTAATTAAAGGTAAACACGATTTTTTTTCAAGTAGAATGACATATTTTTGACCCCACCAATGAAAAGAGCAGAAAATGTTATATTAAAACGTACGACTAACCATCAGAGGTAATGGTTTTTTTCCCACACCAACGGGGCAACTGGACCCACCGTTAGACATAAATCAGTGCGGTGGAGAGTCGTGGCAGCAGATTACCCTGCCACCTCACTATTTTGGTGTTCCTTAACCCCCCCATCGGGGTTTCCCCTGATTCTTAGAGGCACCCGACCCTCTGCTTGTGGAGAACCGAAATGCCTCTGCTCAGAGGAGCTACCCATCTCGTCCCTATCACCTATTCCTACCGAGAGTCGGATGTGCGTTGCACACACCCAGCTGTCTTCTCGTGCGCGATCCTCTGAACCCTCAGAGGTAATGTTATACGGGTGATAGTACTATATGGCGATAGTGTTATAAGAGTTACACGTTTTTGAAGGTCTTACAGTTCAGGCCATTTATCTCGTAAACTATGGGAAAAAGCATACAAATGACACTATCTCTATGGTTAACCGTATGATTTTCAAAAAATTTCCTAGGTCGTATGTGTAACAACATATTTTAATGTAAAATCTTCTGCTCTTTTCATTGGTGCGGTCAAAAATATGTCATTCCACTTGAAAAAATCGTGTTAAACTTGAAATAAGATCAAGTTGAAATCCAAGATAATCCTTCAATCCAATCGGTGTCACTTTCCAATCTGAGTAACTTTTGTTTTGATAATTTATTTTTATTGTGCATATTTTACGACAAAATCGACTGGGGAAATTAAAATCAAACACCCTAAGGTCATATTGTGCCACATAAAATTTTCTACTATTTTCATTGGTGGGGTGAAAAATTGGTCATTACGTTTAAAAAAATCTTTATAACCCAGAAATAACAGTTAAGGTCAAGTACTAATCCAAGATTACAAAGAGGTGTCTCCTCCAATCTTAGTAACTTCTCTTTTGTAATTATTTCTTTATTGCTGGTAGTATACCAGAAAGTTGCCTGGGGCGATTAAAATGAAATACTTTATATAAGAAGATTTAAAAAAATTGAATTGGTCAGTACTATGAGGTATATCTGTATTTTTTCCTTGCATCTTTCGATGAATGTTCGTCTGTCTGTCCAAAGTAACATTTAGTACTTACTGCTGTTTAATTAACATATATTACTATGTTTGGCAGTTTATATTTTACTGATTTACTGAAATACGTGTATTTTATTTATATTATAGGTTGCTCATTAACTCTTTAAAATAATAATAACAAATTAAATGAGCATAGTATTCGGATGTTATAGTTACGCATTTTTCAACTTATGTTAGATATTATTTTATATTCCGATTTTCAGTATTTTTGTCAGAAATTTATGTCTGTGTATATATAATATTGCAAGAAATTGTATGTTTACGCTTTACAGGAATAAACTTCCACTTATCTTTTGTAATTTTTAAGACTTTTAAAATGATTATATTTATTTTTAATTTAAAGAGAAAAAAAATTTAATATACTAGTTTTTTTTTTAATAAACAAATACTATAAATTTTTTTACTATAAAAATGAGTGATTCTAGAGCCGTTTTGAGAAAATATGAATTTGCTGCAAGTACACATACAGTTTCAATAAGATATTAGTTTAAAGAAACGCTAGAAAAGTAACCAGCGTTAAATGTATATTTCGGGACAAGATTGAGAATATGAATGGTAGGCACATATAAAACAGTGATTTTACTATGAAATAGTGCATTTCGGAATCAAAAATTGAAAATTGATAAGAAATAATGGCTACAACGAATTGTTCAGCCTGTTGCAAAAAAAAAATCAGTTTTGAACGAACCATTTGATAGAAATATGGTATTATGAGAAGAACAAGATTTACAGCTCTCTTGAATTTATGTATGAAAAAAAAATCTTTCCATTTTGCTGATATAAGTTACTACTGCAGAAACATGTGGTATGGTAAGTGTATGAAGTATCATAATATGTATATTACAATGAAATATTTTATGGCAGTTATTTAAATAAAATTACCGTATTTAATACTGTTGTTTGAAAATATTTCTTTTGTAAATTAAATTACAAAATAATAATTTTATTGTATATATTAAAAATAATTTCATGAATTTTAATATAATTAATTTTAATTAATGAAATGAATATCCTACGTATTAATTTAATAGTACAATAAAATTATTAAAATCTTCATCAGTAATAAAGGGGTCAACCTCTATGGCTAAATAGGTAGCTCTCAGCATTTAGTTTGAAATTTCCGGGTTCGAATCCCGGTCAGGCACGCCATCTTTTCATTCGCTACCAATTTCTACAGCAATAAGTGTAGGCATTGTTGATGCCTACACTTTCATAATGAAAATATATATATATATGTAACAAAGTTTAGTATTTGTTAACAAAATGAAAATGAAATAGAAAATTAATCATTAACGGAAATTTTAAATCGGTTAATTAATGTAATTGAAGAATAAACACATACACATTTAGGAACATTCTAAAATTGTAACAAAAGTAGAATTTATTTAAAAATGTAGTGGGTTTAATTGCTATGTCAAAATAAAAATCTATTCTATAATGTAATCTATAAAATAAATTGCTATGTAAAAAAAGTTATCTACCATAATTTAAATTATAAAATAACAAAAATGGGCATATTACAATTTCGTTTCGTCTATGAAGACAACGCTCACTAATGTGCTTCATAACTATGTGAGTTTAATTATTTAAATTTGATAATATTTACGTCTAATTAGAAGGAAAGTTTAATATTATATACATTTATATAATAAATCAATTATTAAATTTGGAGCTATCAAGGAGGTTCCCAACATTTTTTTAAGAATATTTTTCAGAGCATAAAGTAATTTATTCTTTTATCGAATGAATTTTAACAATATTTTTTAACATTTATTCATTGTACACCACAGAGTACTGATGAAAAGTCTTAAAATCACGATGAAGTTGTATTCCTTGAGTGGCTTTAAATCTACAATTTATATAAATTTAAATAAATTAATATTTTTATATTAAAATTAAATGAATTTATCAAAGCTGTATTACACGTTTTATTTTTAAAAAAATACATATACATATAAAATATTAAAAAACTGAAGTAAAAAAAAAAAACCTCTTAAAGATTAATTGAACTAATTAATTGTGAAAGTCACTTCATATTTGAAACATCAAAGTAACAGCCTACTTCATTACTATGACGTAAGAATTTTTTTTTATCACTATTAAAAAACCTCTTAAATAATCTATAAATGTTCAGTTGAATTATATCATAACGTGTAAGATTATTGAGTTAAATCAATTTTAAGTTAAAATAAAATATTAATAAAAATTACATTTTAATAGTAAATAATGGAAAATATTTTAAAACACCGCTTATAAAAATATCTAATAAATGAGCAAGTAATGTGTTAATCAAGTCTAAAGTACTCAGTGTTCATACTCGTATGTTACAACATGGATATTCTTAGTTTCCATAAAAATTACTTAAAAACACGTAAAATGTTGCAACTTGACACATAATATTCTTTATATATCGACATTAAGGGTTGTTAAAAGGAATAAAAAATAAAGCCATTAAAAATTAATACAAAATAGAAATGATGAAACTGCTGTTTAGATAATATCATCACGTTTGTGTGCTTAGAATTAATTAAGCTGTTTGTGAATCACTATTTGAGTAAAATTTATGTCCACGTTTAAATATTAATGAAACGTTGAACTCAGAATTTAAATAACGAATATATATTAAAAAAAAACTACAAATAAAAAATGTTCTCTTGCAATAAAAATTATTAAATAATTACAAAATTGCAGGTTTTTATAAATCATTATCAACAAAGTGTCATATTATTTAATGTTAAAACTTTTGTGAATCACTGACGGGTTGAATTGAATACGTGGAGCCCTTACTACTTGCCCTGTCATTCTCATTAAATACAATAATCCCTTGCTTCGCATTTTTCAATGTAACCTACGTGTATACATATATGGCTTAGTCATAATGATATAAGCCCAATGTTTTCAATTAATGACATAAGCATTTTTTTTTATATTCTTTTGTCATTCTGTAGTCTGTTTTATCATCCACAGATGTAAAATTAAATTAAATTTAAAAAAAAATTAATTAATTTAAAGCCTGTATAATACTGCATGAAATAAATGCACCATGATGATTATATAAAATTTTACATGATTAGTAAATGTTTTACTATATATATATATATATAAAGTATAAAACTCCTATATTATGGTTCCCTTGCTTAATCTATTTTTTGGTTAAAAATCAATCCACAAATGTTCTGAAAAATTAATCATTTCTATATAAGAAATAATACTTATGATACTTCTACAAACATAAAAAAGAATGGAAAATTAAAATAAATTCAATTCTCTAATAAGGTGAAGTACCTAAAAGTAAAAATTTGTTTAATTGTTGCCAATGATATCGTAAACAAATATTGGTTCAATAACATTAAACAAAAAATTGGACCATTGGTTACAGAGAATATCAGATATAATACATTAGATATAAAAAAAAAACTCTGTCGCATTAACTGCTTCAAAATGTCGAATTTCCGGTTTTATTAATCTTGAAAATCTACCCAAAAACCCTATTTTTCCCCTCTAATTCTGTTTCCTGTGAACTGATTCACTTAAAAATCAAAAAGGTTTTATTTCAACTAAGTTTACATCTTCCTACAAAGTTTTATCAAAATCGATTAAAAATTGCGCTCAGTACAACGAAAAAACTGAATATGTACCCAAAAATCGCGTTTTTGCCTATATCTCCGGTTATTGTGTACTGGTTCATATGAAAATTAATAGAACTCTATTACCAATAGATTTACATCAAGTCTCTCAAAACTGGTCACGATTTTCGATCGGTAGAGGAAATGAAAAGTCTTACACACACGCAACCACACACGCACGCGCACGCACACACATGCAGTGCGCACATACACATACAAATGATGCAAAGTCGTCTTCTTGAGCCTCCAAAACGTTAAGAAAAGTTGGTCCCTCCTTCCCAGAAACCTCCTTACAAAATTTGACTAAGCGCAGTGGCGGTTTCTACAAATTCTTTGGAAATCTGCTAAAATAATAACACTGTATTACTGTTTAAGTATTTACGTTTCTTGGTTAGGATATCAAAACTAAATTAAAAAAAAAAAAATATTTTAGTCGCATGTAATTAAACATTTAATTCAATATATATTAACGTTTAAAAATATTATCTAAGAATTAAAATATTATCTATGTTTTAAAATATTATCTTAACGTTTAAATATTATATATGTCAGCATAAATAAAGGTATTTTGTACGCTAAGCTTCATACAGAACACTAGATAAGTACCAAACCACTGTTAACTTTTAATACATTTTACTCTTAAGAAAATAAAAGGAAATTTAAAAAATACTACATCCAAATGAAAAATAGACCTGACAATATACCAAAAATCAGTTTTTTGCCTATAACTTGCTTTCCTGTGAACCGACTCGACTGAAAATAAATATGGTTCTATTTGTAATAGGTTTACATGATCTCAAACAGTTTCTTTAAACTCGATTACGATTTATGTCCGGTCATTATCAACGGTCATGTCAAATGTCATTTCATTTACTTTTTTAAAATTATTTTATTAGTTTTATAAACTGGTGCTAAGAATTTCCTTTTAAATTAGTTTAAAAAAGATATTACGCAGCTGAAAACTAGTTACGGCTACTAAACTATTTTTCATTATAAAAGGAAAACGGGAGCTTTTCAAATCTTTTAAAATTTATATCTAAGATTTCAGTAGGAGTTAAAATAAATACATCCATAAATAAACTTAAGGAAAAGTTTTTTCCACTGTCGGATATGTTGAGCGGACAAATATAACCCATCCTCCTGCCTAAAAAAAAAAAAGAAAAGAAAAAACATGAACAGCAATATTATCATTTAATCTGAGTAATGTACAGACAATTTTTTTTTTTAATCCTGCACTATACTTTTTACATTAAGAGTATAGCAGCTGAATAATATCAGATCTAATACACCAAAGAACTGTTTTATTAACCTTCAGAATTTAACACAAGAACAATATAAATTTTAAAAAAATTCCTCTTCTTACATTGTTTTTAACAGTATATAAAAAATTTATTAAAAGAAAGATATTTGATTTATTGACATTATTTTTACTGTTACGAAAGAAACACTGTTTTGTAAAACCATTCGCACTTGAGATTATTTCATGACACAAACACACACACACACACACACACACACATATACATACACACATATAATATATATATATATATATATATATATACACACGAGTATATAGCTTTGATAAAAGAAAAATACATGGAATTTTATTTATTTTCTAT
>JAAAKQ030091673.1:0-14689 GCA_010016005.3 Zanna intricata
TTCTTCAGACTCAGCAACTATAGCTTGATCATCAGCAAATTTTATAGCTCTAATTCGCTCACCTCCTATCCCAATACCCTTCTTTTCTTCTAACGCTTTCATCATTAATTTTTCTGTATATATGTTGAACAATACAGGAGACATATCCTTGTCTCACCCTCGTCCAATTTGTATTTCTTCAGTTTCTTTTTCATATTGCTAATATTCAGAAATTCATTTTCATATTAACAATTAAAAAAATTAATATGGCTACAATTCTGAAATGGATTAAAACGGATTAATGGGTTTATTATTTTTATACAAGTAAATTTTTAAGTATCCTAGCGGTATTCGAAATTTCAGCTCGATAGGATTAATCATTCCTGAGAAATAAATTCTTATGTTAAAAATACAAAATGGTGGATAATTGGTAAACTACATTTTTCCGGACATATGTTGATAAACGTTTTTTTTTAATTTCTATATTGGGGATCATCCCCTAAATTCTTTAAACGGTTTTTATAAACACTCTACATTTATTAACATAACAAAATTCAAATAGTCTGAAAAAAAATTATTTTGTCAGAACTTTTACAGGGAGTATAGTACTGGCAAACTGGATTATAGAAATATACGGATTTGAATACTAGATCGTGGATACCGGTGTTCTTTGGTGGTCGTTTTCAATTAATCACACTTCTCAGGAGGGATCGACCTGAGATTGTACATGACTACACTTCATTCACTCATACACTTCATTCATGACATACACATCATCCTCATTCATCCTCTGAAGTAATACGATAGTTCCGGAGGCTAAACAGATAATGAGAGAGGATTATAGAAGTAGAACTTTGATACGTGAGTATATGGTGTAATAAAAAGAAGTTATTAATTGTCCTTCATTACTAAAAATACTTTTTTTTTTATTATGTGCTAATGATTTTTCTTGAATAATGAACAAGTAATTAAATTTCACAATATTTAAATAATGTATTTTAAATTTATTATTAACAGATTTTTAGTTTTTGGGGAGACTTTGGATCTTGTTAAAATGTATGATAGAGCATCTGTAAAGATTTACCTGTGCTTGTTCATATAATATCCAAGGATTATACTTAATATTTTTCGTAATTTTGATCTTGGAAGAGATAGAACGAAACGCGTCAAAAATACATGCATAAGTCTAAACGTTCTACATTAATGAGATAAAAAGATAGCTGAAAAAAGGAAATATTATTCTAAATTGACTGTAAATTTTATATTAGAAAAGGTTAAAACCTGTTTTATTAAGCCTAAATTCATTGTTATATACATCTATGTTTTAGTTTAGCTAATTTTTTGTGACTTTTTTTTTATTAGGAATAAAAATTTAACTTCATACAGTTATCAATTTAGCAATCAAATTTTATCAGAATACATCACTAAACCAACCTAACCTAAAACACCTTTACTTTTTACCTCTCTCTTATAGTAACAAACATTTTTTATAGTAACAAACATTTTTTATGATCCATGTCCCATTTACCTTCGTAGAATTTACGATTTGTTTTTTCTTTGTATTTCAAGAACAGTGGCCCAAAGTTTTTTTTTTTATAGAGGTACGTAAAAAGAAAATAACCGAGGAAAAAACTAGTTAAATGTGAAAAAAGAATGAACCGCAGAACTACATTTGTGGTGATGGTTTCTTTGTTTTACTGCTGAAATTACTGCTTAAATAAGAATCAACTCTTGAAACTTGAATTAGTCAGTAACACCTTCTTTGAGATATCTTTACTTATATGACATAAATGATCAAGCATTTCATCAAATAAAAAAGGTAACATTGCCAATTTTTACTAGAAATTTTATGTATCTATTTATAATATTTCCAACTTGTACGATAATAAAAACTTATATTTTGTTGAGTTTTATGAATTATTTGATATAAAAATTTTTTTTCATTTATATCAAAACTTTTTTTTACTTCAGTTTATATAAAGTTTGTAATTTAACATTGAGATGGTAATATTGAAGTAGTAATAATAATACTTTTTTCCGGAACCACCGTAAGGGTATATCTTCAGAGGATGGGATGAATGAATTGTAGCGTGTGTGAAAAATTCCATGCATGACCGGGATTTGAAGCCGGGACCTCCGGATGAAAAGCCGAGACGCTACCACTCGAGCCACGGAGGCCGGCAGTAATAATAATATTAACTACGTATAATACCAAAAGAATATAGATTATTTTAAAATTATGTGAAATTATTTTAGGTATGAATAATTAAAACGAAAAAAAAATTAAAATACAGTTCGCTTCATTACATAATCTTTCAAAGATACGACTCAGCTTTCCTCTGCATTTTATCTATTTAGTATACTATACTTATACATAGTATGTATACCTTATATATACTAATAATCTTTCCCTTTTATATAAAAGAATGTATGAGGTTTCTGCTAACAGATGCTCACTCCTGTCGAGGAATCGAATATGTTACAGCGCATATAAACTTCAACGGTTGGCTTCAGTCGTTGCGATGTTTACAGTTAGCGAGCTCTTGCATAAATCAGAACTTACTTGAAATTTATGGTACGTTATCGTAAAACAGCTAACAAATGATCTGTTTCAACCATACAAGTGAAACTGAATACTGAATACATACCTACAGAACATGACTGTCGGCAGATGAATTATTTTCAATTAAAAAATGAAAAAATTTGAACCTCATAAGTAGGCACTCAGATAAAGATTTAAAATCAATTTAAAAAATAAAGATTTATCAGTTTTAAACGATAAAGCTAATCAATTTTATTTTTCATATATAATTCTCTATAAACATAACACTTCTAGTCGCTCTTGCAGCCATTTTTAGTGATTAATTCCAGTTGACTCCCTGTCAACATTTTTTTTTCATAAAAAATAAATAATAATAATAATAATAAATAAATAACATAAATTTATACTATATTTATATTATATGTAACTTGCTTAAAGTCAGATTACCTTAGCATATATAAATTTTAGAAGTTAAAATTTACATTAGTTACATTAAAGTCCAGCTACATGATCTACTCATTCTGAAGCGACAGTCAAAATCAATCGAATAAAATAGTTACATTTTATTGATTGAGATCCTTTCCTCGGCGGAGTGGATAGCCCCAGTCGTGAGGGTCGTCAAGCCTAGATGTGGCGATTTCGATTATTGGCTGGGGACTCCATAATAGACTTCGCGGACTCACGGGGACAAATAAGTAGGAAAAAAGAAAGAAAAAAAAGGGAGTGAGTGAAGACCGTGACCCGGCAGAGGTGGAGAACTCCGGATATTCTTTTCTGGGTTCGGGTTCTCTGACTGAAGTTTGAGGCTTAGGCAGAGAAAAAAATGAAGATCCGAGACCGGCGGCGGGCTGCTGACCTGCCATACCAGACACATACAGCTGGTGGGTGGAAAGGCTTGCCTTTCAGTCAAGGACACGCCCCTGAGCTGAGCTATACTCTATTGGAGGTTCCGGCCCAGGGGTGTAGGGGAAAAAAGATCCCTTCCTTCTTGTATCTCCGACAACTTATAAACAAATGTTCCGTCTATAATATACAGAAATATATGAAATTATTGATGGAATATTGTATTATCACCCGACTTTTGTCGTTGCGTAAAACTTCATCATTGACGTCGGGAAATGAGTTTAATTAAGGTTGCAAAATTTGAGGACACAATTTAACTATTGTAAGTAAAAGAAAAGCATGTAAAAACTACATCAGGTAGAATAAATAATTTGTTTTGAGAGTAGATTGATTGAAAATAAATAAACTCAATTTTCATGTTGCATTGACAATGAAAAGATCAGTTAACAATTAACAATACTTAAATATCAGATAAAAAAGAAGTTAAAAGTTAATAAGTTAAATAACTAAACTAAATGCCAGTTAAAAAATAAAAAATGTACTTGCAAAACGCCGAAACGATATGGTTTTCTTACTTTTTTCCTTCCTTCATAATAAATATTTTGTATTTACTATCCAATTTTCTCCTCCTGACTGTTTTGTAAAACTACGAGAGCGTTATAGTTTCACTGTGCTAGTCACAAACTGAACTTAGTTGTAAGCGACTAAAAACTAAATAGTAGTGATGCGAAATACGGTTTCCACAATAAAAGAAAGAAGATTCTTCCAAGAATCAGCCTTTGGTTGAAAATGCATACTGAATATATCAACGATCTGCGAAACCCGTTGGTCTGAAGAATATAAAATATCGCCATATTCAAGAAACATTATGTGCAAATCATTATGGCGCTTGAAAACTATCTATAAACGATGGCAATACAACTAGAAAAGCTGCTTTTCAAATACACTGCGATGTTACAAAACATGAATTCATTGTTAGTGTTTGTTTCATAGCAAAATATTCGACACTTATGCAATCGATGGTAAATGTTGTTTAGTCAAAAAGTGTGGACTTACTTCAATGTGCAAATCAAATAAAAAAAAACCCCAGACATGATGAGAAAACACCGTGCATATGCATTTTTTGAAAGTGTAATATTAGAGGCTGAAACAATCGTCAAGCATCTTGGAAAAGATTTAAATATTCCGCGAGTCATAAATCAGCAGAAACATCGTGTGAATCCTTCAGCACAGACTGCTATCGAGTTTTAGAAAGGACCACTAATTATTCCGTTCGTAAATTCATTAAAAATGTTTGAAACGGCGTTTTTCTGAGGAGAACTTTTGCGCATTCTCATTACTTACGTTAAACCCTCACGTAATGCTTGATATGACGAATAAGGATTTTTTAAAAAACGACAAGTTTTTGTAATTATTATAATTTCAATAATTTCGTTGGTGAAGCTGAACTTCAGTACAACCAATGAAAAGGAAAAATGTGCCAAATGCCGAACTTAATGAGATAGAACTAGCTGCACTAGTTAAAGAAACCTATTTGGTTCTACCCATCTATAAAACGGGCGGTATTTATCTCACTCGCATAGCCCTGCACAAAGTGCACTATAGAGAAATCCTTCAGCATCTTACGCAGGGTAAAAATTTGGTTACGATCAACAACGATAGAAAATTGGCTCGATAGTCTTAGTATCATAAGTGTGCATAAAAAGAAGGTTTAGGAAGCTAAAAATAAATTTGAGAAAGAAATTTTGTCAAGATTTAGGCAAAACTCTTGTAGGCTATTGCTGAAAAAAGATTTAAATAGGTTAGAAAATAGCACTGCAATTAATTACTTTTAGCGTTTTCAAATGTTCAAATGAAACCATTTTTTTTAACAAAAAACGTTTTCTTACTTCTGTCTTCCTGGAGAAAATCTTAGTTACGCCTAAGGGTGAAAACCAACAAATTGTGGTAAAAAACCATATTTTCTATGTTTGATGTACAATAACTTTGTTAAATGGGTAACAAATATGTAACATTTTAATCAAAACTTACAGAGAATTTAATTCTAAACAAAATTGTCTAAGATAAGTTGCATAAAATGAGGATAAGTTAAATTAAAATAAATTAAAAAGTTAACAAAAACCAAGAATTAGCTTTTTGTTCACATTAAATAAGTACTTTTCTGCCAAAAGTGGTAATGTATTTTCCAAATAAAATTCAAATTTTTTCAACTTTTCTGTGTGTTATTCAATTTATCTTATCATTTTGTTCCGAATTAAATTTTCTTTACAAGTGTTCTTTAAAAGTTTTATGTCTTTATTATCCACTTAACAAAGTTATTGTACGTCAAATGTAAAAATCGCAGTTTTTTACCACAATTTAATGGTTTTCACGCCAGATTTCTCAAAAACTATTGCATTTGCAGATCTTAGACTATCTTATTAGATTTTTCAGTTCAAAAACCATAAGAAATTACTAGTCCTGTCCTTTAGTTAACGTCCTAAAAATTTCAGCACGACCTCATTTCATCGGGGAATCTGAAGTTCAAACAAAATCTTTTACTAACCGTACCTCGCAAACGAAGCATTTTGAACATATGTTTATACAAACTTTTTCCATTATTTTCACGAGTAAATTAGAATATGAGAGTCCCGGGAGAACTTAGTGATATACTATATATAAACTTTTGCGGTTGGCCTCAGTTTGTAATCTAACCTAACTAAGTTAATTCTCTCATTATAATACTCCTGTAATAGCACACCTGCAGTTTTATTATCTTATTAATTATGATTATCCTTTTAGTTATATCTCCATTATCAAATGTTTAATAATTGTAATCCTCTATCTAACTCCTGCACTTATTCCCATTTTACCTCACTAATTTCTACTACATCTTGAGCAATCTATTTATTTTCTTTTAAAATTGTCTAATTATACAATTTTTTTTTAAAGTTCTGACATTCCATGTTCCTACTTAGAGAGGTCAACATTTTTATATTTCTTTAATGACCGTCTCTTGAGTAGCCCTTACACCATAGATATCCGTTCGGGAAATAAGTTTTATCTAAGAGAAATTTATCATGTTTTTTTTCTATAAAAGAAAAATTAATGAAAAAATACTCCTTATAAATTACAGAAGTACTCTTCTGTTGCTTTATTTATGTTTTTCTCAACGTTTAAAACATGCAAAGTTAAAAATCCTGTTTTTCAAGCTATATAAATCATCAATCAGTTAGAATTCTTTTCAACCATATTATGAATTTAATTTTTACATTATTTTATAATTAACTTACACATATTTCTCTTAGAAAAAAAACTCAGATCTTACAAAAATATAACATATAACATTAAATGCTGATTTTGTTTTAAAAGTGAATCGAATGGTTAATAGCGAATTAGACGCCTAATTTACACGAATTAGAAGTATTTATGGAATCAAATACTTCTATACTTGGGTTTTATAATCTGTACTTCACAATTTGCCGCTACCTATACGCTGAAAAAATTATTTAAGAATTATTGTTTTTTGTTTAATATATTTATTTTAAAAAATAAGCACAATAATCCTATATATAATTTCTATACCAGAAAGCCCTTCCGGTTATTACAAATTACAAAAAAACAAATTAGGGGATTTAAAGATACCATAAAAATAAAAATGTGTTTCAGTTCTCATTTATTTAACAGAAGGCTTTTAAAATAACTTAATTTAATCAGGTATTCAAATTTAAAATTAATTTATTTTATTATTTATTAAATTTGGAGATATGATACACATGTCATTGTATTAAGCAGTCTTAGTAAGCTGATCTATTATTCTGTTGTAAACTGATATTGTATCTTGACTCTGAAATTTATACCTAGTCAATGTATCTCTCTTTATCTGGATCCTGTTTCTCTGATCATGCGTAAACTCTATGTTAATCGGTGCGTGCATGCTGTGCAATGTATGGAATTAGCTATATTAATGAAAGGAAGAGGAGATGGAAAGAGGTGGAAGGAGAGGAGCTACACACACACATACACACACACACGCGCGCACACACACTCAAACATATGCATCACGCGTGCGTTTATGGTAAATAGACATTCACACAGGGAGAATACAAACACAGGGGTAGAGACTGACTGGGAGAAAGAGAGTGTGCTTGCCCTCTGATTGGGAGCGGAAGTAGAACTGTTATTGTCAAATACATTAAACCGTAGAGATTCAGCTCTAGTGCAAGTTATATGAAATCATATCTGTTACACCAGAGTGCAGTAATGCAGTCTGTGCTTGGGAATCAACATGTATGTACATGGCGATAAACACGAATCTAATTGTAATGTTACTTATTTGAAATCATTCTGTCTCTTTCTATCTCTATACACGCGGATGTGTGTAGTCAATTTATATGTGTAGGTGTATGTTTATAAACGTGTATTTGTATTAACATTGTATAAAGTTATTTGTAAAATTTTAGTGATTCTATTGACTGGTGAAATGTATTAATCAGAAAGGAACTATTTGGAAATTCATTTACAAGTATGAACTGTTTAAAAGTAAATATATATATGAACTCACAAAGTACAAACTTATAGGGATGTGAGTATTATTCGCATATGTATATTATACATTTATGTCTAATGGTAACTACATATTAATGTTACTAATGGGTATAAAGGAATGGATATAATGGTATTACTGTAGAACACTATTCAGAATTAATTAGAAAGAAATCTCTTTGTATAATTATTAGTAAAAAATAATTATGTTTAGAATTCCAAAAATTTCGAATGTGTTCTAAATGTTGATGTAGTTGAAATAATATGTGTTATAATTAAATGTATTCTTTCATCAGCTTTTTTCCTGGAATAGAACGAACAGGAACTGAATTCATATCTGATCAAAAAACATGAAAAAAGAGGTAATACTATAGCTTATACTATATTCACGGATTCATCAATATATGCATCACCGAAATTAATTATTATGGTTCAAGATCAATATTGATATAAAATTTCATCATTAAGAGAAAAGGAAGTCTCATTGTTCATGAATGGAAAAATAAAGAATATATATATATATATATAAATATAAATACATATAAAGTATACATGTATAAATACGTACGACTACATATAGACAGAATTTTGAATTTTCAATCCCTAAAGCTTAAAACTTAACTTTTTATAATAATAAAAGAAAAAATATTTGACCACTATTAATTTAAAGAACACCAAATAAAACATTCTCTGTTCTCGTCTGATATGCTAAAATTATTATAAATATATAAACACTTTCCAAAATTCAACTTATAAATTAGTACCTTTTCTTAAGATAGGTTTCCTAATTAAATACTTTGTACTAACACCTAGAAATTATTTATTGTATACTGATATATATAGATTGGCCAATAAAAGGCTTTTGACTTTGGGCTATAACAATTTTACAGAAAAAAAATAAATGTATTAAAAAAACATAATTTATTAATATATTACACCTATTCCGTTTTACATCATTAAGGATTTTGATAAATAACAGTAAGACTGTTAATTACGAGTATATTAAAAGAAAGGAGCGTTGTTTTTTTGTGTGGAATTTACGAATCCAATAATTTTCACCAAAAAAAAAAAAAAAAAAAACTGGAACATATGTAATTAATATAATATATCAAAATATAAACTTTTTTCTTTACACTCACAAAATTTCAAATTAAATCATTTTTTTCTTACCAATAATGAAATTTAAAAAAATTGTATAATTCCTTCTCTGGTTATCGTAACAACCTTAACCATAATAACGGCTCGTAAGAGATATGTCGAAAACGCTATAATTTACAAATTTCGAAGAGAGATAATTATTTAAATAAAAAAATAACTAAGATAACTCATGAAAGAGAAATTTATTTAAAAAAACTTTAATTCATCCTATATTTTCATTTTTTTTTTTAAGCATAATCTGTTAGGATTCGATGGTTCTGAGGTTCAAATATTAGTAAACGTCAGTTCTTTTATATGAATTTGAGTACTAGATTGTGGATAGCGTTGTACTTTGGTGGTTGGGGTTTAATTAACAACTTGTCTCATGAATAGTCGGCCTGAGACGGTACAAAACTAAACCCATTACATGTCATACCATCCTCAATTTCATTGATTCATGGGGGGGGGGGTGGAGTTGCTTATGTACATTAGTTGAACAGATTGCAACGTACATAAGAGGAAATATATAAAAACATACAGAGCATATTTATTAAGAAGAAACATCAACCTAATAACTTCAGGAAATTATTACAAAAAAAGGAAGTACACGTAATTTTTTTTTGTAAATACATATTTTTTTTTATAAAATTGAAATATTTTGCATGATTACAAAATATGAATATATGATTTTATTTCCCTATAAATCATACTTATTAAATAAAATATAATCTTAATTATTAAATAAATAAAACAATTGATACTTATATTAATCAGTAAAATATATTTCAATACTTACAGAGTACGTGTAAAAGAAGCTGTGTTGTTGCAGGATGACCGACATTGTTATCAGCTGTACAAATATATTTACCAGCTTGTTGCCGCTTAACGTGATCAATTTCTAGTCTTGGACCAGTATTTAATAATAATCCCTGAAAAAAAAAAACACAAGAAATATGAAAGAAAATAAATATATTCTTTATCAGATTGTCATTTCTGTATTTATTCTTATATAAAAAAGGAAGTTGAACTATAGATTAAATTTCTCAAAATGAAATTTTATTATGTTTTAACTGTAGGACAATTTGTCGTAATTATAATTTCGCTGTATTCTCCTTGTTCCTTTTTTTTAGTTTCTTTCTCCGTTATTCAGCAGTATTATTTTGGGATGAGACTAATATTCAACCATTATAATTACCTTCACGATCAACTATTTCAGCAATAATTCCAGTTAATTAATAAAAATTCTGTTTGTACTAAGGTTATTCGAGGTATATTCATTTTGAAATAAACCAATTACTTTAATGATTATTAAATGAAAAACGAAAGATAATACTACTTGTAAATCATGATATTACTTATGCTGAAATACACTTATTCAGCATTATCTATGTTTGTACTAATATGGAGATAGTCTATTAGTAAGCTCAAATGATAAATAAATTTAATATTCAGCAATTAGCAGCAAATAATGGGTAATTATTTGTAAAGTTCGAGATTGTAACTGTAGGTTTACACATAATTTATTATATTCTTGAGGGAAAAAATGCAATGAGGCTGAACTTTCCCGGGGTTTGCATTGAACATAATATTAGATTTTATTTAGAAGTAAACGTTGGAAAATATTTAACATTACAACTTTAAATTTAAAGACAAACAATTTTTAAAGTTCTCCACTGATTAATAGAAAGATAAAATGACGCACAATTTAAAAAAAAATATTTTACCATGTTATTACAAATTTGGTATCTTAAAATATAATTTTTTGTTTGTTTTCAGTCATTCGAAAGGTTCTATGTAGCTCTCAAAGATTTCCTATCTACAACCAGTCGTTTCATTTCGGTATATCCCCTAAGTCCTACATCCCTAAAAATTTGTTTTAGATATTGCAAACTTTGCCTGCCTGCGCAATTTTTCACATCTACCTCGCCCTCCAATATCAAAGTGACTTTTCCAGGATGGCTTAAGATGTGGAATATATAAGTCTTGTCTCTTCTTTTAGCTATATTTTCCCAAATGTTTCTTTCTTCATCAATTTGCCGCAACACTTCGTCATTTGTTACTTTATCCACTTGCTTGATTTTTTACAATCTCCTGTAGCACCAGATTTTAAAAGCTTCTAATCTTTTTTCTCAGGTATTCCGATCGTCCAATTTTCACTTCCATATAAAGCTACACTCCAAACATATACTTTCAAAAATGTTTTCCAGATGTTTAAATTAATCTTTGATATATGCAAATAAAATATCTGACTGAAAGCTCGTTTTTCGGCCAGTGCTACTTCGCATTTTATATCGCTTGTAAATCTTTAATAATTCTACTTCCCAAATAACAAAATTCTTCTACCTCCATAATCTTTTCTCGTCCGATTTTTATATTCATAGGTCCATCTACTTTATTTCTACTACATTTCATTCCTTTTTTTTTGTTATTGTTTATTTTCATGTTGTAGTTCTTGCGTAGAATTTCATCCATGCCATTGTTGTTTTTTCTACATCTATTTTACTCTCGGCTAGAATTACAATATTATCAGAAAATCGTAGCATCTTTATCTCTTCACCTTGCACTGTTATTCTGGATATAAACTGTTCTTTATCGTCGTTAACTGTTAGTTCTATGTAAAGATTAAAATATAATAAAATAAATTTACAACTCCTTAAAATGATAATAATTTGATCTATATAAATTTTATTTTAAAACTGAAAAATTATTCCTACTGTGGTATGCCATCCGGACCTGGACTGCTCGCGTTACATAATCTGCTGACAGTAGCCTGTATCTCATCAATTGTAAATCTGCGCATCTCAAGTTTTCAAGAGGCTCAATAAAGATCTCTGGGCAAGGAAATAAACTTCTAAACACACGTTCCGTCTCTTCTATAGGGAGAAGGGTTAATCTTCTGTCCAGCTTCTTGGTAACCAACTTGTACGCGAGTCCCTACGGATCACTGTCTAATTCGGCGCATAATTCCCTACATTTGTGTTTCTTAGATTCTTTGATCACATAGATAAGTTTTTCCGACATCACATGTACTCCTGAAGGACAGCTTCTAATTCTATACCCGCATGCGTGGCCCTGCGTAATCTTTGAGCTGTTCTTCTTTTACATATTAATTTGTTTCTGAGTCCCCCTACCTCAGCATTCCACCAATAAACTGGTTTCTTGTATTTTGGTGCCACTTGCAACCTTTTAATCACATCATTAACTTAACCCTAAGTGACTCAGGTGAGATCTGTCCGATACCTAGTCTGGCGTAAACCTTTTCTACAATACTGTCAACTTGGTTGATGGTGAGCCTCCGTGGAAGGTTCTTTTCTCTGTCGTGAGGGGTCAGTCCAGCCATAATTGTCAGGACGGCCAAATGATCACTTGCTGTTTCCTCGTCTAGCACTTCTGCTCCACAGCAGTCAATCCGCCATCTATCATCCACTATTACGAGATCCAGAACTGACATGGCCTCTTGCGTGGAACGTAGGAGTTCCGTCGTTTAAGCAATAAAGATGAAGGCGCTGCATGAGGTCGGTTAACTCCCCCAACGGTTAGTATATTGACGCCGGCCGCCACAGCCTTAGAGTTGAAGTCACCCAAAAGAATTATCTTTTTATTAGTACTAGCAATGACGTTCTGTATTTGATAAATACGGACTAGAAATTTATGATGATCACAATTTGGGATGATGTAGACACCTATGATGATAATCAGGTGTTGCGACTAAACCCCTATCTCGTCTGTAGAGTCGCCATGGGAACCGCCCAGAGTGATCCCTAATGGCGACATCCCAGTCCGTATCTGCACACCAGGTGTTTTTTGCAGCCGTGAATCTGTTAGGTTCAGAGATGATTATGTAGTCTGCTTTGTATCCCCTCGCAATCTCCTCGACCAAATCGTGTGAGAGGACACTCCTGTTTGCATTGACAATTTAAGCATTTCAGCTGATGGGGCGCTTCCAATCCTCCGGCGCCACGACGTCTATTGGTTTTTCAGAACAATCAATCTGGAAATGCCCCTCTTTTCTGCATGAGAAACAGGCACGGCTCCTGTCCGGCCCCTCGCATCTTGTCGCTCTGTAGCCTTGGGCCCAGCATCTCTAATATCGGTCGATCTGTTCGCCAATGAAAACTCAGCATGATATCCAACCAATCTTTATTCTACCCGCCCTGCATAACGACTCCGCTGTGTTTGCTGGGAGTAGCACAGTGGCAGTCTTTATGTTGGAAAATGATTCTCTTACGGTGATTCCAGATAGCTGATCCCTGTCAAGCCCGCTGATTGGGATCAAAGCTTCGACGATTTCGTCTAACATCGAAAGCGCATCTATATCTTTAATTATGATTTTCTCCAATCGGTGCCTGTGTAAGCAGAGTTTGTTATCTTCTGATGAAATTTATCCACATCATTTCCGTCGTCTTTCACTCGCACCAGGACTTCACCTGTTTGGCCCTTCCTAACAGACAGGATTTCAGGCAGATAGCGATCTGCCATAGCAGATAGCGGTCAACTCCATCCTTTACTTTTTTCAAGATATCGGCAAAGCTTCGGCCCTGTGATTTTATCGCTACAGTTTTAGTGGGGGGTCCTGCGGTCACTCCGATGATATACCTCTATGTACTTCATCAAGATATATTTTAGTCACAACGTTTCTTCAGTGTTATCTCCGACTGCACTCAGTACAAAAATATTATTTAGTTGGTAAATCTTACCCATGTCACTTTTGAGATCTTGTATGACCTTACTATTCTCCTGGTTGGAGTCGGTGACTCCAACCATAATGTCAAGAACGTCTTCCCCTAGCAATACAGTGATTTTTGGCCTAAAGGCCAGTAGTTGACCGGGCCTAAGCTTGTTTTCAGCAACTAATGCCTTGATTTCGGATCCTTCCAAAAAAAGGGGCGTCAATGGCTGCCAAGTCTACGATCGATGCCATGTCGCATGATGTTGTATCAGGACCCTCCTTCAGCTCTTCACGTGTCGGAATATCTCTCTGGACCATCTCTTTGCAATGATTTCCTCCAGTTCGCGCTCATCCAGATCCTTGTCGATCAGTCAGTTCAAATCTTTTTTCTTGTCCACCTTCGTAGTTTGAGTGCATTTGTCACATCTAAATTCAGCCGCACCCCTGGCCTGGATTATCTTTTTGAATTCTGCAATTCTTTTGGCGTGTCCGGTCAGCTCGATAATTGAAACCTACGTTGGAAATCCCTTGAAAATTACTATAATGTCGGCCAAAATTAGGGGGGCAGGAAGAGCGGGGGTTTGGGGGGTCCGAAAATGTATCCACCCAAATTCGGGGTCGGATTTTGGGGGTGGGGAGAGGGCAGGAGGGTCCGGTGGGAGGGGATCGGTATACATCCCGGGGGGGGGGGAGGTTTCTAGGGTTGATGGATGTAAAGCTATAGAAGGAACAAGGATTCTCCTTATATAACTGTCAAGCACTTAGAAAAAATTACATTACATCTACTCAGCGAAAATTATTCTCTCCAACACCACAGAGAAAAATTTCAAACACCTTGTTTACTGTTAATATTCACTGTAAAGCATAGTCTTGTTGCACGACTTAGAATATTTTATAGTCTATTTTACTTAGCAGTAATTTACAATGCTATTCTTATGGGAATAATCCCATAAGAAAAAATCGAAAAAACGGTACAAATCGTTAACCAAAAATCA
>JAAAKQ030091684.1:4612-14689 GCA_010016005.3 Zanna intricata
TTTAATAAGTACTTATTAAACTGAAAATAATCCTGTAAATTTGAAGAAATACAGTATTGTAATATTTTTTAAAAACTTTTTTTCAATTATGTTAGACTGCAAAGATTAAGAAACAGAGCTGAAGCCCAGTCACAATCTGGTGAAGTGAGCAGGGGTTCCACAATTGAAGTGAATCCTGACTTTTTGGCTGCATTACCTCCAAATATTCAAGAAGAAGTATTGGCCCAACAAAGGCTTGAGCAGCAACGTCAAGCAGCAACTTCCTCTAATCCAAATGAGCCGGTAGATGCAGCTGCATTCTTCCAGGATCTTCCTCACGCTTTACGTCAGGCGGTATGAGATTGATTGATTTTTAACTAGTTTTTAATCGTGATGATGATGATGATGATGATGATAATAATGATGAAAATTGACAATGAAGAGCTCTTTAACCCAATTTTATGAATTATTTGGCCTGAAAAAAGTTTGGTCAGAAAACCTGTCCATAATGAAAGAGATATAATGTCTCTTTTTCTTTATATATAAGTATACCTACTCAGGCATAGTTTAATTGCTGTTATAAATAAATTAACTGTTAGTGTTAATCAGTTGTAATATTTATTAGTATGAGATTAGATCAGCTTTTGTTCTTTATATTTATTAATTGAATTTTCATTGTTAATGTAACATATTTGAGTATTTTTTCTTATTTATAAACTCAGTCAACAACATGCTTGTTATAAATCTCTTCTTTACTTTAGTGTCTATGGTCATATTTTTTTCAGTATCTGGTTGTATTTTTATGTAAAACAAAGGATGACACATTAGTGTTGAAATATGCTGTACATTGTAAAGATTGTGGTACTTATTTTCATAAATCATGTTCTGAGTGAGTTTCGTTAAATACTTGTCAAAATTCTAATCCATGTTGTGAAACTGAAAAAGTTTCACTGTCAAAGAATAAAAAATCTAATAACACAAAGAAATTTACTGCAACTGATGATTCTTTGGAATTTGAGAAGGAAACTTGAAAACCTTCATCCAAATTTACAACAATTGTGGATTTTTATAAATTAAACATTTCAATTCAGATGGTATAAAGACCTCACCAAAAATTTTTCAAATTTGTCTGGATGATTGTACACAGTCAAGGAGAGAATTGAGTTATTAGAAGAAAATTATGAAATTAATAATGAAATCTGTATTGTCTGTGTATTGACAAATTGTATTGACTATGAAAAGAACATTTTTCTTTAAATGGAAAGTCTCCCCTAATTCTTCTAATATGATCTTACTGATGTACAAAAATTATTTAATTAATGCTCTGAAAATATTCCAATGTCAGTGAAATCAAAATTTTTTGTTTCAGTAAGAATTATGTTAAAGACAAGGAATAGACGTTTAAAATAAATAAATAGACCTTTAAAAGTGTTTTAAATCAGCAGAAAACACCAACTGGGTTTTGCACAAGAGGGATTTAGGAAATGGCTATCTATATATTAAAGGTGATATCACTAAAAGGAGCAATCTCACTACAGTTCACTAAAGGCTGAACTAAAGTACAAACGGATAAGGTGAAAAAGATCTGTTTATTGCCTACTCCAATCATAATTTATACATAGCTACTAAGAAGTCTAAATAGCAATCGGAAATAAATGGTTCCATAAATATCTTCTATCAGAACACCAGGAATGTTTGAGGGCCGTATGTCAAAATTTTGATCAAATCCTTTTGTGACTGATTATACTGTGATATTATACTGGTCAACAAAAAATTACATTTTTTTTGTCACAAAAATTATATGTGTACTTTTTAGTATTTTTTAATTTGAATTTAAAAATGTAACTGGTTTTTCTCTATCACGTAAGGTTTTTGAGTGAAGAGTGATTTAAATTTTTTTAGTTTTTTTTACACAGTACACTAAAATACATGCTTATCTAGAAGATGGAAGTGTCAGTTTTCTTGCCATAGTTTCTTTTTTTGTTGTATTTCAGGTCAATCTCTTTTAAGTGTCCAACAATAGTCTGCAAGCATGTTTGGACCCCACTTTCCCAGATTCGTTTTTCTATAGTTGAAATGTCCTGATGAAACTGCTCCCCATGTTTGTTGCTCACTGCTCCAAGATTTTCTGGGAAGAAATCCAGGTGGGAACGCAAAAAATGGATTTTCAGTGACATATTGCACCTCATGAGTCTGTATGATGTTAAAAGATTATCTACTATTTCTTTGTAATTTTCTTTCTTATGAGTTCCAAAAAAGTTTTTGCAGACACTCTTGAATGATGTTCAAGCAGATTTCTTGGCCTCATTTAATTGATTATCAAAGTTATCTTTTATCAGTTCCTGTATGTGTGGTCCTATGAATATTCCTTCTTTAATCTTAGCTTCACTGATTTTAGGGAACTTATTTTTTAAATAAGCAAATCCTGACACATTTCAATCCATAGCTTTGACAAAGTTCTTCATGAGACCAAGTTTTATGTGAAGTGGAGCTAAGTACACTTTTTTTGGATCAATCAGCAGTTTGTTTTCAACATTATTTTCTCCAGGATTAAAACATACTCTCTTCAGCCATTCATTCTTCATGTAATAATTACATCTGTTTCTACTGTTCTGTTCACACAGAAAGCAGCAATACTTCATGTAACCAAGCTGTAGTCCCAGTAGAAGTGCAATAACTTTTAAATCACCATAGATATGCCATTCAAATTATTTATGGTTTATTTTGTTCTGTAACAGTTCCATGCTTTCATAAGTTTCTTTTATTTTGGCAGCGTGGGCAAGTTGTATAGACGGAAATTTGTTTCCAATGTGGAGAAGTACAGCTTTCATGCTATTCTTTGAAGAATCTATAAATAAACCAAATAACCAAGGGACCATATTTGTGTTTGTGACCAAGGGACCATAAGACAATCAATATTATTACAGAAATCAATTTCATTTTCAACAGAACAGAAAAACTGTTTTCAAATTCATTTTGTTTATTTCGAAATGTAGTAACTTTTGTTTTGTGATTGAGCAGATTCCAACCTTTTAATCTGGAGCCCAAAAGTACAGCTTGACCTTTAGAAAGATTCAAATCTTGAACAAGGTCATTAAGACCTTCCTGAGTGAGTAGATGAAGTTCAGAAGTTGAAGCTTGAAATGAAGGATCACTAGTTAAATCATCATCATCATAGCTGTCATCATCAGATTTATTTTCTGGTTCATCATCACTTAGTGTTATACTTTCAGGAGATTTTGGCACTGGCAGTTCATCACTGACAGGTCCGATAGCAGATGGTACATTGGGGTATTTTATAGTATGTTTTGATTTAGAATTGATACCACAAACATTTGTCAAACAAAAGTAATAGTTTGTGCAATGATCTCTTGGTTCCCTCCAGATCATTGGCTAAGCGAATTTCATGCAGTGAAATCCTTTATAACACATTTTGAAAGAAGAGTAACACAAGTAATGCAACAATAATGAGGAGCGCAGGACTTATCTTGGTCACCAACTTTACATCTGAAATAAAGTTTATAACACTGTTTATTGTGTGGAGTAAATAAGCGTGGTTGATTTTTTTAATATTAAATCACCTCAAGTGTAAAAAAAAGAATCTTTTTTATTTACACAGCTTCTAGGCATTGTGCCACTTGATATTTTAAACACATAAAAATTACTTGATTGTAAATTAACAAAGAAATACACAACTGAACAGATTTAGAGACACTTCTGAATGCTTACTAACAGAAATATGAATGCACACTGCCTGAAACTGGCAACTCTTTTTATTAGCCATAGTTGTGATGCATTTCTGAATCATCAGTCAGCATGAGTCATTGCTGTACAAATGTAAATTACTGTATTCAGTTATGACTAATTTCTATTACAAATAACAATTCTGTTGTATTACGTCATCAACAGTAATATGTAACAATATTATGTACACCATAATATATAATGATAAATAGAGCATAACAACAAAACGGAGGGTGATTGAGAAAAATTCTGAGAATATTTTTGAAGTCAGGGAGAAAAGTACTTTTAGAATATCAATTTAGTTGCTTTGTGACAAAAACTTTGTTGACTGGTGTTATCAGAGATGTGGCTGGCTACATGAGGTTAGTGATTCTGAACTTAGGTTTTACAAATTATAATGTGATTAGATTTGACCACTTATTTACAAATGAAAATAAAATATTGTGTTTGAGTTGTTTAAAAAAAAATCATTTCAGTTACAAGCATATTCCACTTTTTGATAATTCTTTTAAATGTTTATTGAATAAATCATTCAATAAAGATAACATAATTCTATGTGTAGTATATTTATCCCACCAGGTATGACATGTCATTACTAAAATGGTTTTATTGACTGCATTACTCATTTTGTTTTGCAATGTTTAAATAGTTCTGGTTCAGTTAGATTGATTCTTCTCAGAGATTTTAATTTACCAAGTTATATACTTGGTTAACTGATTACTGGTTAACTTCAACTGCTTTCGTTTTTTATTTGAATGCAGAAATGCAAAATGTTATCTTCACTTTATCAAATATTTGTTATAATTACTTGTTAATACTATGTAATATTGTCAAAAATTTTAAACGTAATACTTATGTCTTATATTTTCTAATGTTAAAAAAATTGTTATTGCATACTCTCTTGATGTAAATTTTTGATTATGATTCTTTTCATACAACTTTAGAAATTAATTCACCCTATCTTTTTGATAACATTTCAAAGGAATTGAATAGTTAGAAATTATTTAACATTGATTTTTCAACAATTAATGATTTTAACGAGTGTAATAGTCTTATCCAAACTACTATTGTAAACATTATTACAAAACTTGACCAAAAGTGGTCATTAAAGATAATAAATTTCCATACTGATTCTCAAGAAAACTTATAAATGCAATTATTGACAAAAAGAAATATCATAGATTGTACAAGATTTATAATTCAAATTTTTATTATAGTTCACATAGGAATGTATATAAGTGACTATATCAGTGTGATGAAAAATTATATTTATTAAGCAAAGATGAAAAATTTTTAAGCTGAGAATCAAAAAATGTCAGTTATGTAAATAACATTGACAATTTTAAATCTATTCCGTTGACTTGTTTTATTATAATGAATCTGGTAATATCGTATAAGATATTGTTAACATTTTTTTTTTAGAAATTTAGAAAAGTCTGTGCTTGTAATGATTGTTTCAGTGACATAACTTTTAACAAATGATGAGGTTTCTTCATTAGTTTCTAGTTTCAATAAGTCTGGTGTTGGTCCAGATATTATTCATCCCACATTTATAAAAAAAAATGTGGAACATGCAAATGTGTTTGTTTTTGTATAATTTTTTACTTAACTATTTGATTTACCATTCAACTGGACATTTCCTCAATGTAGGAAAGTTTTATTTATAACTCATAAAAAAGGTGATGTTTGATATTAATAATTATTATCTGATTAATAAATAATGTTTTTGCTAAATTAATTGACCACCTTGTTTGCAATAAAGTTAAATCATATGTATCAAAATTCACTGTACCACAAGTAAGCATTTCTCACAGAGAAATCTACTTGAATGAATATGCATATATACTGAAGATATTGTTGACTGTTGTTACCTGTGGTTAAATTAGTGACAAATTATAATTTGGATTCAATTTATACTGACTGACTTTAAATGTGTCTTTAATGTGGTTTATATTGATTTATCTATAAGTAAGTTACTTATAAGAAACGTTTTGGTATACATTGTTATTTACTCATCTGATTTGCTTTTCTTGTTACTGGAATTCAGTACATTACAATAATTTATTTTCCTATCCAATAAAAGTTACTTCATTTGTTGGTCAAGTACTCATCTTGGGTCCACCCTTTTTCATTATTTATAAATGATTCTTGTCAAAAATAACAGTATTCTAAATGTTTATTATTTGCTAATGACATGATGATTTATAAGTTAAATACTAATCTTATTTATATCCATAAATATATTTATGGATTTTGGTGTTATTTTTTATTGCAAATATTTTTTTTTTCAAATTCATATTGAATTTACTCTATCAAAAACTACTGAAAAAAATTCTCTAAAGATTTTCAATTGTTACAGTTAGGATACCTTATTTTTCTTTTGTTTATCTAATTCTTACTTATTTTTCTGTTGCATGGCACCCGCACACTGTGGTCCAAAAACAGTAACTTGAAAAACCTTGTCATTCTTTTCTACGCTACTCTGCATTTAGAATTCGTTCTCAAATGCATTATTCTTATAATGATTTTTTAAACATCCTTAATTTATTAAAGATATCTATTATATTAACTGCTATGGAAAGAGTTGATCTTTGTGTACAATTTACTTATAGGTCGTAATTGTCTTAAATTGCTTTAATTGTTTAATTTTTTACACACCTGGTCATTTATTAATAGGTTATAATTACTATTTTTACTTGTCTTGTCTGAAGGGAGGGAATTTGGCTCTTAACTATTAGTTGTCTATCGTACTTTTGTAGTCTTCATGACTTGTTTGATATTTATAGTTCTAATCTATTCTCTATTGATTTACTCCCAAAAAAAGTTTTGCGATATGAATGATATATTTTGTATTGTTATTATTTATTTTATTAATAAATTGTATCAGTAGGATTTTTCTTGTATATTAGGAAATAAATATGTATGCTGATTTAACTGATTCCTGAAATTTCTAAAAACAAATTATTTTTTTATTTTCATTTCTTTATAATACCAAAAGTAATATTTACTTGCTAGAAGTATGAAAATGTGCTTTAAGAAAAAAAAATCTTTTTGATCAGAAAAAACATTGAACTAATGTCTTTGTTTTCATTTGTTTGTTTTACACTGTTGGTTTATCTTAACCATTTGTTATAAAACTTGACAGAGTGCCAATTAAAAGACTTGTTTTACATCAATTGCTATTTCTTAACAAAAGAAATGAATGGAGTTGATATTTCACTCTTGTATCTTCATAAATTTTATCATATATTTATCTTCACTGATTGGTATCTTTAGTTGTTATATCTATCCTTTGCAACTGCACCATTAAGGTCTGTCCTAAGGGCATATCTTTTACTTGATGACATAAAACAACATTTAATTAATTGCAAAAAAACTTTATGATAAAAAAAAATTCTTTATAAAAAGTTTTTTCAGTTCTGTCCTAGATTTTCTTCAGATTATACTGTAACATTTTTAACCAAATTATACTGTAGAATTATCCTTGATGTTGACTGTCATAACTTAATTGTCAGCAGAAGAATGGTGACAAATAATTTTCTGATGTTGGTACTCACAGGTATTCAAAATATTTTCTACACTTTCAAAAGTTCATTCACTTAAAACTTAAAAGGTTAATAAGAAATATGAATGTCTTTAAATATGATAAATAGTTTGATAACAGTTTTATTTTTTAAATATTTGTATTTGAGAGTTTTGATCTTTGTATTGGCTAAAGCGATAATGTATGTTTCACAATAATCGCTTTTAATTAAAACTTGAAAAAAGCTTTTTCTTGTCATTTTACTTAGATATTAACTGATATGGAAGAATCACAGATGTCAGTTCTGCCTCCGGAGATTGTTGCCGAAGCACAGAACTTGCGCAGAGAATGGGAAGCTCGGAATAGACAACTGATGCAGGAAAGGTTCCTGTCTCATGTTACCCATAATACGACAACTTTATCTTCTATATTACGCACATCCACACCTAGAAGTAAGTCAAAAAAGTTATTGAAGTTTTACAGATTCATTGTTGTACTTAAATTTGACTGGATGTTTTCTTTGTTCCTTCAGTTGCAGAAGTTCTACATTTAAAGTTACATTTTCAGTAAATTTGAGCAATTAAAAATCAGTTTAAAGTGCAGTGTTTAAAATACTGAGTTTTAAAATATTTCAGAACTTCTCACTTTATAATGAATCTATAGTCACTTGCCTAACAGTCATACACACTGTTATTTTGTTATTTTTAAATATCAGTAGTTACTTATTGTATATAATAACAACAGTTTTAACAGCAGCATAACACAGAAATGTATT
The DNA here is from genome assembly GCA_010016005.3 of Zanna intricata. NCBI lineage: Eukaryota > Metazoa > Arthropoda > Insecta > Hemiptera > Fulgoridae > Zanna > Zanna intricata. The sequence continues at coordinate 12,634 of JAAAKQ030091684.1, forward strand.
TATTAAAATCCATGTATAATAGAAAGTGCATGTTGTAACGACTTGAGGTTTTTATCAATGGGTGCAAACAAACAGGTATGGCTATTGATGCTTGTACTTGCGACATTGTGGAAGATTGTCTGCTCAAAATAATTCATCAATTGACTTGATTGGATTTAATCTCGGTTCCAGGTTTGCATTTTTTTAATCCATCACTATTCATCCAGCGGTCTGCATGCAAATGAAAGGTTATAGTATGACTTGTTCATTTTGAAAACCTGAAATAAATAATTGATAATTTTCCCTTCAAACACTTTTTCTTGTATCTTCTGTGTAATAAGTTAAGTACTTGAAGGCAATCAAAAGATATACTGACTGAAGATACCTCTTTTACTAGTTGTAAAATAGATCAAATCTGTTAAAAAAATTATTGGAACACAGTATTAAACAATATTATAAACTGATGTTTCATCTTCCCTGGAATCTCTCGGGTAGTAGTATCTTAAAAATAAGTGAGTATGAAATAAGGATATTACCAATGACTAGTCATGTTCCATAAAGTGGTTTCTATAGTCTGCGTTTAATTTCTTTCTTTTGATTGATCAAATCACACCAATTTTTTCCTTTAACTTCCTTTATTATTACTGTATCAGCAGCTTAAGTTGTCTCATTGTTTTTTTAGGTGGATCACGCCAATCTGCTGCAAGATATGCTATTCAGAGTGTTTCTCCGAGATCTCCTTGGGCCGGTTGGCCTGCTCGTCAGGATCAACAAACTAGTATGAATCTTTGTGCTCATTCACGTGCTTCTAATGTAAGAACAAGGGGTCGCCAGATATTAGATTATGAGAGTATATGCTGCCTTCTTGTTCTCTTGTTTGTTGATGATTCTAGACTTAATACTGTTAGACTTCACAGAGTATTCAGAAATCTTTGCTATCACCCTCCTACCAGAGAATGGATTATAAAGGTAAATAAAATTATTAATTAATTGATATTTTTTAATTTTAGTCTTACAAGACTTACTTTGTGTTGCCATAAATGAATGTTTAATCTTTTATTAGCGTTACAACTCACATTTGTGTTTGCATAGAACCATATTGATTTGCTGATTGTAAAAGTTAAATTCTGTATAGAATATAATGCATTAAAAGATCAAAATGGAATCTTGTACAGTAAATATTATACGTACACATAAAGGATTTATGTATTCATATTTGTATTTATTTTATGTGCATAAATTTCTTTTGTTCACTTGATTATTCCAACTGTTTGTTCTATTGAAGTACTAAATGCTAATCACTGTATATTTTGCCGCTATTTCCATTGTGTTCTCAAATTGTTAAAAGTTCTATGTTGAAATGCATATCATGTGTTCAGTGTTAATGTTAATCTTGGAAGTTTTGAATTGATTAATAGTAATTGTAAAAAATTCTGATAATACTGATAGTAATATTATCAGATTTTTTCAGCAATAGATAAAATGAATGTTTTACAAGAAAGTTGGAATAGTTATTACAGGTTGTATTATTAGTGTTCAGCCATATAAACTATGATGTTTTTTATCTATTGTGTGCAACATATTATAAATCTTTTAGTTCTTCCTTTTTATTCTGAATTTATTGTAATTCTTAAATTCAAATACATTAACTAAACATTTTGTTATTAAATAAGTTTATGTTATTGTTTTCAGGCTTTGTTGTCCATTATGGAAAAGAGCAATGATGGCACTTTTGATAGCACCACTGCCAATTTTGGACTCCCGGCATCAGGAAATGGTGTTAATAGTGGCCGACCTTTGAGCAAGAGAATGACAACTCGTAGCCAGTCTCAGATACAAGCAGCTGAACAGACTCATATGTCCAACAAGTAAGTTTAATATACTTACTGTCAGCATTTTCACTGTTAAGTTATGATTCGAGAACTAAATACAGATTAGAAGGAAATTTTGCTGAAAAATAACTATTTTTCATTATATTGACATTATATATTGTTGGTAGACATTATACAGGGTGATTCAGGAGGATAGGGCAATACTTTGACAACTCATTCTAGAGGCTAAAAATAAGAAAAAAGTT
>JAAAKQ030091717.1:0-14688 GCA_010016005.3 Zanna intricata
ACCTGAGATTGTACAAGACTACACTTCATTCACATTCATAAACATCATCCTCTGAAGTAATACCTTACGGTAGTTCCAGAGGCTAAACAGATAAAGAGAGGTTAGCGAGTGTAGGTTAAGTTTGGTTAGTTTATAATTTCTCTGTTAATACCTAAATAATCTCAAATTTAGAAGAAAAAAATTGAAAAAAAAAATGGCTGTTGGATTCCATAAAAGAACAGAGTACTGATAATTTATTAATTAAGGATAAAATATGTCATAATATATTGTTGTTTTAATGCATTTATTCCACTATTCATTTTAATTGACATATAAAGCACCTTAGATACAAGAATTGCGTTCTCTGAAATAATGTCTACACATAGCAACCACAGTTCCTGTGTATGCAGTGTGAAACACTCAAATGTGGAGTTGAATATTACCGGAATTGCAGCAGACAGGTATCTGATGTGCAGAAATACATTTGAGTCATTGGAGAATAGAATGTAATTCGCTTTTTCTTTAAGAAGTTTGGGTTAGAATATTTTTGTATTATTTTAGAGAATAGCTGTGTCATTTTTAAGAATGATTTGTGTCTTGTGTCACCTCTGAGTTTTTTGTAATGTCAACTTATTTACATTCATTTTCATGTTAAATAAATGAATTAAACCTACATTCTGATTAGAAATAATAAAAAATATACAAATCACATCAATATAAAGATAGATTATACATATAAAATCAGATAAGATAAAAAAAATAGAAGTGTGCAAAGTCCATTTTAATTATTTAAATACAAACACATTAATATAAAAAATTACGATAAGATAATTCACAATTAAGAAGCCATTACTGAAAACTTTTTTTAACACATTATATTAACAGAGTAATATTGTTTTTATAAAAGGAAATCATTTAATTTTATTATAAAATGGGTGGAAGATGTTTAAAAACATTGATTTAATAAAAATGACAACAGAAGCATTATCATTTCCCATAAGACAAAATATTGTGTTGAATTATCAACACAACAGTTATCAGTAACAGTTCTGTTATCTGTATGGTAAAGAAAACTTTTTTAGCAAAGATTGCATATTCATAAATATAAATACAAGGAGAAGTTAACATATTTCATTTTGTAAATACAGATGATAAATACTGAGTACAGATAATGATCTAACAGCCTTTTTTGTATTATCTGTACCACCATTTTTGTATCTTAAAAAATTCATCTGACTTTTGAGATAGCATCAAGAAATTACATTATATTTTATAATATATATTGTGTTTATATAAAATATTAACGTTCAAAATAAAATTTTCTTTTAAACCTTTCTTACTAAAAGATAATTTAACTAATATTTCACAGAGAAGAGGAAGGATGAAGTTGGGCTAGGCTAATTAGATTTACAATTTTATTTTTTGAAATATAATTTTAATCTGATTGTACCAAATGGGAACCACTTTTTGATAAATTTCTTAAATCTTTCAGATCTCAAAATGCTCTCCACTTCTTATGCCCTTCTTGATGATTATACATTTGCCTAAATTTAAGCATTAGTTAATTTTGTTTTCTTCATTCAATTAAAATATTTGAAATAAAATAGAATTAATATCTTTTAATTTACTGAACCAGACGTGACTAAATCTTTGTATTCGCAATGAAAAACTTCAAAAAAATCTATTAGACATTCTAGATTTGTGACATACATTTTATTAAATGGGTTATCTACATATATTTTTATAAGGATAAACAGTATTGTGGTTTAGCTGAAGTCATTGAAGTACAAAAGAAAATTTTTTCTATTTTTTTTTTGTCAATTAATAAAATTTTGGGCAAATTTCAAAATTCATTTACTTGCAAAGAGGAGATTCATTTGATTATATGGACTAAATCTTAGCGATTAGTTTTATTGTCAGCATTGATAGAGGATTTTTTTACTAATATTTTTCAATTGTCAGTTATTGGAAATGCTTAGGAATACAAGTATTTTACATGTAGGTAGCTACCAGTTTTTTTACCATACCCTTTTGGAAATGTTTCTAGAAAAAAGAAAATTTATCTCAAGGAACCAAAATAAAATCATGTTATTTTTAGTTTAATTTATTTTTGACACTAATATCAAATAATTAAAAACTATAGACATTGATTAAATTAGTCATACATTTTAATTGATATATAATTATGGCCATGAAAATACATAGATTACTTGCATTTAAAATATGTCAACTATTATAAGCAGTAATTATTAAAAATAATATACACTAACTAAATATTATAGTTTAAGTACATAATATTAAATGTATTCTAATTTAAGAAATAAATTTAATTTTGATTACATTCTAAGTAAGGCTAACTTATTTAATGGTAAGTCAAACTTATTTAATGGATTCCTCAGATATATATACACATTTCTAAACTCCTATAAAAACCTTTGCAAAAAAAGATAGAAATATACAGAGATGTAAGTTAAAAAGTATTTACCATTTTGTAGTACTGCATTTTAGTTGATCTGTCTCAACAAAATGTAAAATGTTATAATATTGTAATAATAACAACTTACTTCACGACATATAAGGTTATGCAGGTTTTGGTGTTGATCCTATCTACTTTTGTTTATACAAGAAACATTCTCATTGTTGTATCATTTTGAGGTGAAAACAAAACAAAATTCTGGTTAGTAAAATCAAAAAGTTTTTGTGTTCTGTTCTCTGAAAAGACAATTCTCTGCTAAATTTTTTTTTTTGTTTTTGGATATCATAAAATTTTTATTTTGAATTCTTAAAATTTTCTCTTCACTAGAAATGTATTACAAATCTTAAGGTACTATATGAAAATCAAAGTCAATGATTGTTCAGAGCTCAGTTTAAATATTCATTCAATGTCACAAGAAGCCTCACGCAAAGAAATATTACAGTACACAAATAAATTTTAGAGCAAGTTAATCAAAATTACAATTATACAGTAAAATAGTGTATACTGCAAAATAATAGCAGTATGTAAACTTAATTTAATATCATATGGTCACATGTGATAATTATTAGCTAATGTAAATAAGGCAATGATTAAAAAAAAAATTTGATCTATAACTTTTTATTGAGTAAAAAAGTTGGTGTCTCTTATAAAATTGTTCACTTTAAACTTAAAAGGTAAGATATAAATGGCTAAATTTTTATCATACATAACCATGTAACCATCTGTGTCAAATGTATGATTATATAAATAATATACATGTAAATTGGTAACTTTAAATTAATATATAAATAATATACATGCAGATTGGTAACTTTAAATTAATAAGAGGTAACATTATGTAATCTTTTTTTAAAAATATTTGGACTGTGTTTTTAGCAGTATTGTTAACAATCAATGATTTGTATAATTTATAGATGCAGGCTTTTTGCATCCATTGTTGAGAAATTATGTCTAAAAAATTTGTATTTCTGTGCACTGTTTAAATAAAAATTTTGTTAAAAAATTTAACAATACAATTATAAAAATTGACTTTCTTTCAAATTAATGGAGTTATTCTAACATATGCTTTTTGGTACTAGTTATCTGTATTTTTCCTAGTTGAACAACAATGGTTTCCACAACGGGACTGGTTTTTTTTTTTTTTTTTAACTGTTTTTATTAGGAACTCCCACCAAGTAAGCTACTGATATTTAGTTCCTTGGCTCTTAGAAGAATTATTTCATTCATTTAAAAAGTTAATTTAATTTTTAAGCATTGCACATATATAGAGTTCAATGAGCAATATAATACAAAAAAAAAAAAATACGAAAATTGAAGAATGTAAGTCAAGACATACTTAAAAAAAAAAAAAAAATACAGATGTTTACTGTATTTAATAATAATATTAAAATTATTGGGAAAGAGTTGGAAAAAAAAGAATAAGGAGGCTTTCAATCATATTTCTAACAATTTTGTTAGTATTTGTCACTTCAGTTTTAAGAGATGGGAGTTCTGAATAAAAACTGCGTTATATAATTTTCCATTTCCTGGCAAACATTTCGATTCGAAATGACCGCTCGTGTACTAAGTTGAAACAATCATATTACCATAGTTATAATTCCAGTTGAAAGACAGCTACTCATTTTTAAGGATTAAAAATGAATCAGATTTTTCAACATACATATACGAAATAATGGTTTTTACGTTGATGAACAGGCATTTTTGAATAGTTTATTTTAAATATCATCAGTAAAATAATTTAATTGAATCCTTATGATGTTTACAACACTGTTTACAATTCAATAGGAAGTAGTACTGATGCTGCCATCTGTTACATTACACAGAAATAACTACAATGAGCTGTAGAGGGGTTTATTGAAATGTGTTCCGAAAGCCTCGTTTTCTCATTTTCCGTGGCGGGATGTAAGCAGCCATCTTGGATTATACTCGCTGGGAAGCCGGTTGGTCTCATATTTATTGTTAAATTAAGTAATCGCTAGCGGACTACAGCGGTTTACTCACTCTTAAGACAAAAAATTACTCATTGAATTTTAAAAACATCAGAATTCGTGGACGGAATGTATTAGGTATGTAAGTAATTCATTGTCGTAATTGCAGTTGTAGTGTGGTCGTCTCAAGTTGCGCAAGTAATGGCGTTAGGCTATGGGCAGAGTCGTTTCTCACTATTGATATGTTATTTATTTTAAATGCAGAATGGGCCTTATAAAAAGTATTGTTGTTGTCCGTCGGTAATTGCGTGTGTTTTATTTTCTCTAACGACTTATTTTGGTTATTTTCTGCTTGCCTGTGACTAGTTCCTAATATAATTAAGCAGCCTGTATAACTGATTTCAAGGCCTGGCCATAGCCTTCAAAAATTATTTTGTGTTGTAGTGTGTTAATATGATGTATTTTTAGGCTGTTATTTGGAATGCATTCATAGATCTTTATGTATCAGGTACAAAGAAGTTTCATTAACAATTTTCAAGCCTATTGATTATTTAAAATTTTGTGCTTTACCCCAACCTTTTTATTTTGGTTCTTGCTGGTTCATGCTGATTGATAATTGGTTGTAATTTCAGCCCAGTTTGTTTTAATAAATCACATGTGCTGAGTATTATTTCTGCATCCTATTTGATTTTAATTGTTGATATCTATTCTATTCTAAAGATCAGTTTATTTTATTTTTATCTGTGGTGGTTTTGTTAGTTCTTTTACAATAAATAGGTATATTTTTTAGGAATTTTAACTAGTTTTTTAAAGTTATATCTGAGATTCATGTGGTTTTTATGTGCTGTATTATTTGTTGTCTGTAAATTCCTATGTCCTGTAATTTGGTTAGCTTTAGGTTGATTGAAATTGTTGTCTTAATTATACCTAGACATCTTTATGGACTTAATTTATCCGAAATCATAAGTAGAAATATAATCGGATGGTTTATTCAACAGTTTTAATTTTACTGTTGTGGATACTTGGTATTCCATCATTCTTTCTAATAATTAAAAAATGCAGTTTTTAGGTAATTAAGCACTTGAACTTAATATTAATTGATGTAATTTGAAGGATTTGGGCATAGACTGCTGTATGAACAAGCAGTTCCTTATGTGTTATTCATCCTGAATAGTGTTTAGAGAACAGTATTCTAAAGTGTAATTAGAAAACAATATTTTTATAAATTTATATTTGTATAAAAAAACAAAGTCTGTTCTATTATGTTCTCATTCGGTTGTTTCTAATTGTTATTAAACAGTAATGATTAGGTTATTGAAATAGCTGCAAGAATCCTACTGATTGTTGCAGTTGTAGTTTTAGTGAGCATTAACATTATAGAATTGTGAAACTAAGTTTTCATTGTTAGTCGCATTAATTTAACTGAGTTGTGTTTAGCGATAACTAATACTTTGGCTTATGTTTTGTTTTTTTTTTAATTCATTTCTGTTAAATGATTCTGTACTTAACGTTTTAATATTTTCAATTATTTTTTAAGTTTTTACATACCATTTGCAAAAAATCTAAATAGAGAGTAATTTACCAGATCAGTTTTTGTAATTAAATATTGTACAGTGTATATACCTGCGCTAGTGTTTCTGAAATTAAAAAAAAATCTACCATTGTTTGAAATATATGTAGTACAATTTATGTATTGTATTAAATCGGTTACGTATTTTTTGCTTTAGAAGTACAAAGTTAACTAGAAAAATAATCGTGGTTTGAAAACTGATCCTATACAAATTAATTAATGGTAAATCAAAATCAGTAAATTTATTTTTTGACAAACCGTATTACTGTAAATTAGTTATATTTTGGTAACTATCTACAATTTGGGGTTCTCCATTTTGAATTTTGATGAAATTTAGAATATTTCTTTTGTGAGAGATAAGTTCATTTTACAAATTAAATTTTTTATTAGAAATGTCTTTCATTCAAGTGACATTCCTCGTAAGTTATACACTACCCTTACCAAAATTTTGTAATTCTCTATATTATACAAGTGTAATATAATTATTTTCAGACTAAATAGTTTGATTAGATTGTTAATTATTTTAAGGATGAGATTAGAATTCACTTAAGACTAAATTAAGTTAGGTTAAGTGCAATGTACATTGTTTAAATAATAAATAGTTGTTTGGTTTAAGTGAAATTCCAGTCAGGTTAGATTTAGGTTAAGGTTATGCTAGATAACTAATTATTCAGAGTATTGAACTTTGTAATTATATCATCATAACCTAATGCTTGCTTCACTTGGTAACCTGAACTAATTAGCCTTAAATTGGCCAGTAGTTAGGCTTAGTTCATAATTATATGCAACAACTAATTATTTTGTTAAAAAATAATGTATGTTACAATTTTCTAGTGCTGAATTACAAAATTTCAAAAATGACACTGTAATTTAAGAGGTATTTAACGTAGAAAGAAAGGAGTTTTTAGTGAATAATCTCTTAATGGTGTGAATTCTTGTTGTAATGCTTCGTCCTCTGGTTGAAATCCTGTCGCCACATTTTACATTCAAAGTGATGCTTTACAAGATTAGTTGCCATTATTAAAATAATAAGACCAAGATGCTGTACCTCTAAAGACATATCATTTAAATTTGGTTTTTTAATTGTCCTTTCTATTATTAGCCACATTTGAACAACTCTGTCTGCACTTACTAACCAAATGTTATACCCCTGTCTGCTTTATCAATTAATTCAGTGGTTCTTTCTGGTTTTTGTTTTTTTGTGTTATCAGAAACATTTGTTAATAGTTCTATATTCGCCTTTCTTTACATTTTTTTCTATCTAATCTGCGAATAAATTAATTTTTAATGCTAGTAAACTTTTCTTAAAAATTGTATAACAAATTCCTTAAAAAAATTTTTGCTTGCTTACTGTAAACCTGTATTTGAACAAAAATCGTAATTAAAAAGAAAAAATATTGTGGTAAAAAATGTAAAAGCATCAAAGTTAAATTATGGTGGTGCCTTAATTATATAAGTTTTTCTCAATGTATTTATTTTACCCTTTTTCATTACATACTCACAGAAATTAATTTTATTTGTATTTATGATTAAAAATTAGAAGTTACCATTTTCCCAACTTCCCTTTACAGTATAAATCTGGATTTTTACTATGGGAAAAAGTTGGGGTTGATAACCTCTGATTTAATTTATTTACCTCTGATTCAGTTTCGGAAATTGGTAAACAATTATCCACTACAAGTTTTTACGACAATTTAAAATAATCAAATGAACAAGAAAATATGTAGAAGTGGGTATAGGACAGGTGAATCTGTATATATGTAGATATTTTTCACAAATATCTAACCTTGTAATGGCAGTAAGACTTAAAATGATTTGAGATATATCAGTGTTACTTTATTTGTAGACCGGTTTTTGAAAATGAAGACAAAATTGCAGAATCGTATCAGCTATATGAAACTACTCAAATTTTTACTATCAGGATTAACAACATAAATTAATAATTTGTAATTTCTATGCCTACAAATGATGATCGTGAGAGACCACAATTGCAGAAGATAACTGTAGGCTTGGTGTATTGACAAATCTATATCATTACAATTATGCTAAATTTCGGGTTGTGAATTTCAATATTCCCACTTGCCTAATTAAAATAACACTCGTAAAAGGGACATACATATTAACAACTCTAAATGTACTTTTCCTAATAAATATTGCAACGACTACCTGAATTTAAAGGGAAAAAACCTAACCTTAAGCATGTTACATTTGACATATAACATGCCCATTTCTCACTATTTAAAACTGATTTTGGGTTTGGTTTATTTTGATTTTAATCATATTTTCTTGCCCCAATAATGAAAATAATTTCAAAACTAAAAGTATTTATTTTGTCCTTAGAACACTTACTGGTATATTTTATATATATATATATATATATATGTAATTTAATCAATAAAATTATAAAATCAAAACCACCAAATACAGTACATCAAAAAATACTTCATCAGCAGTTAAAAAATATCTGCATTTAGTGCTATGTCATTTACTATTAAAACTAAAGTCCCGTATCATGGCCTGACATGAGTGATACTTCTTATTAAAATATTATGATGCGATATCAGTTCTAGAGTTACGTAACATTCACTTGATGTCATGTCATGCTACGGGATAAACGTTTTAGTAGTAAATGACAAAGCACTATATGCATACTTTAGTTACATATTGTTTACAACTTTTAACTGCTAATGAAGTATTGACTTGGAAAGCGCTGCTACAGTTGATTAAGTGTCTTACTTTAATTGGTGGTTTTGATTTTATAATTTTATTACTGATTAAATTATAATAATTCAATTTATTGGAAGAAATGTTTGATAAAATAATATTGTTCCATGTATTTAAATATTTAAGAGTTTTATTTAAAAAGTTATTTTCAAAAATAACCTAATGACTTGCAAGATAGATGTGGATTTTGTAGATTTTTCAAATTTTCTGGGGGGGGGATGATTGAACAAATTTTAGTAGAGCTGTAGAAATGGTTATGTTATTTCTGTGACAAAAATCCTTCCGATTCTCATACCAATTAAAACTTGCTCTGATTTTTCAGTTGGTTCACCTATTGCTGCTATTTTGTTATTAAAATTTTATTTAAATTTAATTTATCCCTCTGCAATCTGATTCTTATTCTGTTTTTTTTAGATAATTAATATTAAAGTTAAAAACAACCATACTGCTGTTTTGTCAGTTTCTTATTCCAAATTTTTAAGAGATAGCTTTAATAAATGCTTCTAATATTAGGTTAGACTGCCATTTCTTCTGTTCTGCTTTTATTGATTTAGTAAATAAGCATCAGTTGGCATATCAGGAAATTTCTCTGTAATCATTAATAATTCACATATCATTACCAGAAGTCTTTATTTTGAATTTGTGCATAACTGATCAAAATTTACCCAAATATTGTCATATATGCACATTTATATAATCCCACGTATAGGCATTTTTCTTCTAGTGCTTCTTAAGTTTTCTTGTAGTGTACTATACAAAATGAGAATATTTTCCCAAAAATATTTATTTTCTCTTTGTGCAATTGAACTTATCTTAGCAATTTTGTCAGGTTTTTTAAAGAGTGAAAATAACAAAGCATACATTACATGAATTGTATCTTGTAAGAACCACTACATCAAAGTACTTTTTATTTAGGTTGGTTTTTGCTTGATAGACCGGCTATTTTTTTTATAATGGTGTTGTAAAAAACAACATTTATAGAATTCAAGTTTTTAAAATTAACAGTACCAGTATTTAAAAAGATTGTAATAAACTTATCAAATAACAAATTAATAAATATACTACTAAACAAAGTTATCCAATGTATCACTTTATTTAGTCTGTGGTTTTGGTGATAGTAATTTAAAAAATAACCTAGACTTAACGCTATTGTTTGTGTTCTTATTGTGCTTTGATTAGCATCAGTACACTTCTGCTATTCGTTACATCATTATCACTCACTATTTACTAATTTGTGATCCAGTTGTATATAATGTGTTAGTTTTTAAAGTGTTTTATTAATTTTTGCAGGCCTACTTGAAATTTGGTTCTTGTGCTCATGCGCTTGCAAATGACTCCCAAACAGCACTGTTAATTGATTTGAAATGATTTGTTATCTCATTCCATTTCTCTCTTTATCAGTTCACAGATTATGGCATCATTTATTATAGGATTTTTAGCAACATTATTACTTGAAAATTGTCTAGTAAGAGTTTGTAATTACATGCTATTACTTTTTCAATTACAATTTATGGAAGTTCTGTACTGAACACATTTGACTGAAAATTAATAAAAGAAATAATTGGCTGATTATATTTATGTACAGATTAAATTGACAAATTTAATATATATCTGGTGTAAAGTTTAGAATTTGGTGAATTCTCAAAAAAAAAAACCTTCACAAATCAGAAGCAGTGAAGTATACATTGTAAAGATAAATTGCATTGCAATATCATTTATTCATCCTAATTAAAAATAACTTGTGTTATTAATTAAAAATTTTAGTATAGAAGAATATAACTTGTGCAACGTAATAAATGAATTATGTTTCCAAAGAATCAATATTTTCTTTGAAGACAGCAGATTAAAGTGTAGAAATAGCCTGTTAAATATTAAGTTAAGACTAATATAAAAATTCTATAGAAAAATTAATATCCAGTTGTTTATTAGTGTCCAGTAGGTCCAGTAAAAAGTTATTTTCCATTGACATAAAAAAAATTTATTTCCTTTAATCAAACCTAGGTTTGTTATTAAATAGTGAGTATTTTCTTTAATTTCTGTTTATATATATATATATATATAAAAGGAATATATGCTCAACTTATTTTATGAATTTTTTTTTTTTTTTTGCTTTATTTTTAAGATATTTCTTAATTCTGTTGAAAAGCAACCTTGTCATTAAAGAAATTAAAATTGAAGCTATAAATTGGTTTTACAGTGTTAAAACATTTTCCTAAGTTTAGTTGTGTTATAGATAAATTTTATTTATTGGCAAACCATATTATGTTTTGAATTAGGTATTACAACATTGCTAGAATTATTATACCTTTGATATGTTTTGTGTAAATATGAATTTTTGAGAGTTAACATTTTTCTACTCTTTATTTTCTTTGTTGCTGATATATTGATTTATCATGATGACTTGAAAAATTGTTAATGTAATTTCTTTTAAGCGATTCTTGTAATTTCAATTTAAATTTCTTTATTTTTAGTGTCCTCATATATATTCTTTAAATGTTTTCTTTTTATATAATTGGTCATTTGCATATATAATTACATAAAACATTATTTGTGTTTTATCACAAGTGATTTTTTAAATTAAATTTTTTGTTTTTGAAATTGATCTATTTCATTTTAGGACCATGTTTTGAGTAGTGTGTTTACAAGGTCTTGAAGTAATGGCTAGGTTTTGTTTTTGGGGGAGCCAAAGTGACAACACTGTAAAGTTATAGTAAACATATGGGTATGAGAAAAGCGGATTTATATTGGGTATTAATATTTTTGGTCTATTTTTGCCACATGAGAAGTAAAAAAACTTTTCACGAAAAAGAGTTTTTGTTGTACATTACAAAAATGAGCGATACTAATTATGAGCAACATTGTGCAATCAAGTTTTTGTGTTAAAAAACTCTGAATGTTACTGAAACTTTGACAAAATTGAAAAGGGCATATGGAGATGACACTGTCACGTGCCCAATTTTTTAGGTGGTTTAAAGCATTTTTGGATGGCTGGGAATCAGTTGCAGGCAATCCACACTGTGGAAGACTTGTTAACATCAAAAAGTGATACACTGTTGAGCGAATCAAGAGATTTGATACAGTATGATTGGTGATTAACTGTCAGAATGATTGCAGGACAACTGAATTTGAACCATACCACTGTCCATCAAATTTTTACAAACAAATTTGGCATGAAAAGATTTGAAAGAACTGGATGCACCATCATGACCGTGCACCTTGTCATACTGCACTCTCAATTAATGTGGTTTTGGCAAAGAAAAACTTTCCTGTAGTTCCTCAATCGCCTTATTCACATGAAGTGTCTGCTGCAAATTTTTCCTTTTCCTGACTTTAACAAAACGACACAAAGGACACCATTTTGAAACATTAGAAAACATTAAAAAAATGTAACTGACAATCTGAAGGATATTCCAATTTCTGAGTTCCAATACTGCTATATATTTTAGAGAAATCATTTGAAGCATTACTGCTTTTCAAGGGAATTATTTCTAAGATGATAGAGTCCGTGTATTTGGATTGTAAATAAAAAGTATTCTGAACCAGTCTCATTACTTCATTTACCGACCTTGAAGAGTCCTGTTTGGGATTTTTAAAAAAAAATTATTAGTGAGATTGTTTATATGTGGTCTGCTGTAAGAACGGTGTTTATGTTGAATAAATAATTAAATTCCTCAAAGTTTATTGTTTTTGTCAAAGAAATAAAAAAATCATTTTATAATACCCAATATAAATCCGCTGTTCACATACCCATATGTTTACTATAACTTTACAGTGTTGTCACTTTGGCTCCCAAAAAAAAAAACCTACCATTACTTCAAGACCTTGTAAATACACTACTCAAAATAAACAAAAGATGTCCTGCCTTGTTTTGTTCTCTGGCTGCCCACCATTTTGTGTTTTTTCTTTTAATTAAATTTGTTATCAAGAAGAGATATTTTCCAAATTTAATATACATGTCTAAACAAACATGCAGAAAAAATAAATTCAAATTGCAGACATTCACATATTTTACTCCTTAATGTGTTCAAACGATTGAGATATAATGTAAAATTGCTATCAGCTATTTTGGTATCTCATTTCTTTTGGTAAGCCAGTATGAAGTTAAAATTAAATTTATTTAAAAAACAAAAATTCTTCATAAAATATTTTAAAATTTTTTTTATGTTTAAATTCAGTTCTAATGAGGCTAGTAGCATAATTTTGTTAAAATATCTTTACTTTTATTTTTGTCATCAGAGATAAAAATATGTAACTACTATAATAGATTTTTAAAAATACCTTGTAACTGTTGTATATGGATATGGATGTAATGAGAAATTATGCTACAGGTGTTAACAATACTTGTGTTTTGTTAGCTAGTTATGTTTATTTTTGTTTAAAAGTATACTGTAATACTATATTTGTGCATTCAATATATCAAACAATTATTCTAATGAATTCAGCAATAGGTATTTTATTTATAGTTGATGGAAATTGGGTATAAGTAACTCTTCCAACAGAAAGAGCTTTCTTACAACAATTCACACAAAATTTATACAGGACATTGTGTGTGATGGAAAACCTGTCTGCACACAATACAGAGAAAGAGTATTTATGGGAAGTAATAGAAAGTAGTACAAAAGATTTTTCTAAAAGTTCTATTTGAAGTATTTTTTATGAGCAACAATTCTAAATATTCAAAAAATTCAGAGTTAGAGAAACATTTTTAAAGTCCAGACTTAATGAAACGAGTCGATGGTATTTTAAAATAAAATTTTTCTAATGCTTCTCTTTTTGTTTAAATGCTGTCTATTGATGGGGCAGTATTTACAGTATTTAAATTGCACAATATTTGTCTTAATGGGATAAAAATTGATTCAATTGTAGGTAGATAGGAAAAATATTTTTTGTATCAGGAGCTGAACACTTGAATTTTCTTTGAAACGGTGTAACAAAGCTTTTAGCTTGCTGCTTAATGTTAGGCATAATATGTTTCTATACGAGGTGGTGTACCTCCTATTTCACTAATGGTCAGAGAATATTTATTAGAAGTGGTAAGCTTGTAGTTGACCAGTAGCGTGGTTAGTGCAACCTGATTTCAACCCTTTAATTTAAGCAAGTTTATTTTTCTTATGTAATATGTCTGTTTAAAACTTATAACAAATTTGGCTAAATACAATCTGAAGATATATTTTTATGAAAAGAGTATAGAAATTTCATTTCAGGAAACAAACCAAGATAGGACTCTTTACTTGTTCATGTCAACTTATTTGTTTATTTTTAGGTAATGAATTATTTCCCAAAGTTTGGAAAATAGTTGTACGAGGTGTGTTCAAAAAGTAAGGTGACTTTATATTTTTAGGAAAAATATTTATTTATTCATCAATATTCATGTTGTACCCTTCAACATAATCCTCCTCAGATACAATACACTTGTGCCAACACTTTTTCCGATCCTCGAAGCACTTTTCGCTATAGCCTTGAGCTCTTCCAACGATGCAATCTTTATCTCCTCAATCGTTGCAAACCTTCGTCCTTTCATAGATCTCTCAGTTTTGGGAACAGGAAAGTTGCAGGGGGCCAAATCCAGTGAATATGGTGACTTAAGGCATGATTGTGGTGTTGCTTTCGGCCAAAAAATCTCACAAGCAAAGATGCCATGAATTGTTTTTCCACAATGCCAGACGTTTTCTTCATATTGCTTCTCACAAGCAGTGCATAACTTGAAGATAATACTCCTTATTGACCGTACGACCATCTGGTAAGAACTTCTGATGCACTATGTCATGGTAATCGAAGAAAACAATGAGCAAAACTTTAACATTTGATCGAACTTGGCATGTTTTTTTCGGTCTTGGCTCCCCTGGGCTCTTCCATTGGGACGATTGGACTTTGGTTTTGATGTCATAACCATATACCCATGATTCGTCACCAGTTATGACCTTTTTGAGCAAATCAGGATCATCATTGATGTCATTCAACAGCTCTTGAGCGATGCTCATGCGACTGTTCTTCTGGTCAAAATTAAGCAG
>JAAAKQ030091728.1:0-14688 GCA_010016005.3 Zanna intricata
TATAACGAAATGAAACGACTGGCACTGGATAGGTAATCTTGGAGAGCTGCATCAAACCAGTCAAATGACTGAAGACAGAAAAAAAAAGAAGGAAATAGAAGCTCATAATTTTATGAAGTAAATGTAGATATTTTCTTAAAGGGGAAGTAGAACAAGGTTGGAAGCCTTAAGACAAGTGAGAAATGTCCATTAGTTAAAGATCTGTTAATTAAATTTGTAAGAGGAGAATCAAATCATCTAGAACTTCTTTTAATATAGTGGAATAATTTAACCGCAAAATGTTTATTTTAGCCATTGAAATACAAATTTTAACTTATTCATTTAACTATTTAGTATGAATAAGATAATGGTTCATCAAAGGTTTTGTTTAAAATGGGTCAGTTTAAAATAGCTTTTTAATACAAGAAAATAATATATTACAGCCTTTACAACTAGAATAGCGGTTATAGTCTCGGTTGCTGCAGAACTCCCTAACCCCTATTTGGCTCCCAGGAATTAGTTCCCAAATCTGAAAAAATTTTTTGGAGGAAGATTCACTTCAAATCATGTTGTCAAAGCTAAAAAACCCGTTTAAACTACAGAATTTAACGAATCACATAATACATAGTATATTAATAAATCGGTTAGCCTTTGGTATAAATGTATTCAATTGCTAGGTGACTGATGAAAAATAAAAATAATTTTTCGGAAAATTCTGTTTTCTATATCAGGCTGAGAACTTTTTGAACGGCCTCGTATCAAAATATCTAAAAATTTAAAATTCTGACCTAACACTCAATACATGTTGTTAAAGAATGTTTGTTTTCTAAATCAATCAGGTTTTTATCCAGAATATGTGCTCTTTCCACATGCTCCAACTTGCTTTAAATTAGTGCATCAAACGTACATTTTGTATAATTTTACTTAGATAGAAAATTGATTCAACCTCTACGTACAAAATATCCCTACCCCTCTTTTGTACATCATTTTCTTCTATTACAGTATTTAGTAAAGTTTTGATTAATTAACTGTACTATTTTTTTTCTTTTTTTTTGGTATAAATGCAGAAAACCACATAATGAAAATAACTAAATAAAATTTTATATTATGGTCAAATATTGAAAAAAAAAAAGTTATGTAGTTTGAAAATATTGTGGTAAATTCAGATTTAAGGTACATTTAAAACGAATGTCATCTACTGCTAAAGGTATTACATACCAAAAGTTTTGTACAGTGGTCTGGAAAGAATGGGTGTGACAGGTACTAAAAATAAAATGAAAAAAAATAGAAAAAAATGAGATTTATTTTCCGTTAGTTCATGAAAAAGGAGGAGTGCTGATTTAAAAAAAAGGTCTCGTGAGGGGATGTTCCAAAGCAGACGGACTGAGTATAGTTGAAAGAAGAGAGTACGGGAAGGAAAGATAGAGGAGATATAAAAGAGCCGGGTAGAGAATGAGAGAGAGTTTGTGAGAGCTTTGTGTGAGAGCGTTCAGATCTCAAACCGATTTTCGTCCCCAGATAAATTGAGTGGAAAAAGTGATTCGAACAGGACTGGAGAACGGTAGGGCTTTATTGATTGACTGATGTCTATAGGGTTAGACCATTCGTCTTCTTCTTAAAAACTCAGCTCTTCTTTCTGTGGGCTTTGTATCCCCTTTAATAAATTGCATTCTGTACGCGGACACTCGGTACTAAATACATCCGTCTTTGTTTATCACAAGCACCAGGTTGCTCGCGGTTTAATTCAAATTGGTTAAGCGTTGCCAGAATGAATGATCAGTTTCTAAATGAATGGACTGTAGACACCTAACTCTAATTTGTCTTTTATTTCTTTTATTTGTACAGTATTATCCATCGCTTTGAAGGTTGTATAAATCATACACGTTATAAATGAACGGATGTGTTTTAAGACACATTATGTAGTGTTTTTTTCTTTTTACAATTTACTTATTTAACAGTAAAACATATTTGTATATATGTGCGCGCGCGCGCGCGTGTGTGTGTGTGTGTTGATAGAGTGCGCGGGAATTTGTGATAAAACAATTCGTTATGGGAAAACTGTAAAAACTGAGTACATTTAATTTAACACAATACTATATTTTTATAATCACCCAAGCATCGAATACCAGGACCATACAAGGATAAAATGTATAAAGACAATAGTATTAACATTTAAATTAGCTTTAGAGATTTAATATTTTTTTAAACAGTTTTGTATTTAACTCTGTTTTATATATTTTAATAAATTATCTGTTAATTTTTTCCTTATTTATTCTTGAGCACTGATCTTTTCACTACTGAACACATTCATAAATATTTTTAACCAAAATAAAATAATTACAACAATTATAAAATATCATATCAACTCGAAGGAGAATCCTAATAATAGTTTTAACATTTGATATTAACTAACATATCAGTAATATTTTTTTTTTATAATTGATAGAAAAATGTAATCAAAATTAGATTATATTTAGTTATGATTGAAAAATTCAAACATAATTTGAATTTTATGAACGATGCTGTTCAAAATATACTCTTATTGATAACTTAATTGCAAAGTAATAGTGATTCGGTAACTACAAAACTATAGTGGCGATTCTTGAATCATAGGAAATAATACTCGCGCTATAAAAAAGAAGGAAGAAAATAAAACCTAGTAAATTCTAAAAAATGTGGATGTTTATCTCAAGAACATAGTGCGGGGTTCCACAGGGCTCTGTGGCGGGACCAACCCGTGGAACTTCATGTATGACAGAGTCCTTTGACTTCGTTACTCCGATGGGATCTCAGCGGTTGCTTTTGCAATTGTCCTTGCGTTGGTCATCATTGCTAGGGAAGAGCTAGATATAATTGCGAAACCTAATAGAGCTATCATATTGGTCGATGAATGGTTGTCTAACCATAACCTTCGTTTGGCACCCCACAAAACTAATACTGTCATCTCAGCGGGTAGGCAAATGCTG
Source organism: Zanna intricata (assembly GCA_010016005.3). Classification (NCBI taxonomy): domain Eukaryota; kingdom Metazoa; phylum Arthropoda; class Insecta; order Hemiptera; family Fulgoridae; genus Zanna; species Zanna intricata. The sequence continues at coordinate 2,946 of JAAAKQ030091728.1, forward strand.
TCATCTCAACGGCTCTGGAAAAACATCAATATGAACTATTTTTTAAATTAAGGCGAATATGGTTTCACGCAAGAGGTTGGCACTAAGGATTGCATCTTAAATGCTCTTCCGAGGTTGAAAGCGCCGACTGTAAATATGTTTTGACTATTTTTATTGACATGGAGACAGTATTTCCTTCCTTGTGTTGGAGTTCTGTCCTCTAGAGAGAGTTGGAACAGCGCAATTTTCCCGAAACCCTACAGGCCGTAGTATAAGACTATTTGTCCAACTGTAAGATGTGGGTCTAGTTGTGTGAAAATCCGTAACCAGGTGAAGCCCGCATGTTCCGTTCTCCATCCTCCGCTGTGAAACCTGGTTTTCGACGGATTTCTGAGATTGACATCCCCAGAAGGGGTCACGGCCCAGGCTTAGGGGACCTTGTCAACTACGAGGGCTGGAAGAGCAATCAAAATTTAAAGATTTCTATTCCCATTACGAAGTATTTACTTCTCAAGGGTGGTGAAAAATTATCGTAAATTCGAAACCCACACATTAAATATAAATGTTGTGGAATCAGCCGAATGAGAATTCATAAGTCCGTAGGTGTTTTGTGATGAGTAATTTCTGTTTACCAAATATATTAAAGAAGTATCGGCCGACGCTGTCTCTGTGATGTAAAAACGTAGGAGAATTACTCGGAAGGATGTCGGGCCGTCAAATGTACATGGTATACCGAGGTGTCTTTGAAAGCATAACCACTTACGTCGCTCCCGTTTGTGCACGTAGGTTGAACAGAAATAGAGCATTTATTCAAAATTTAAGGAGTTCCCAGCGCAGTACCTTAATTGTATGCAGTGGAGTATTTAAAACAACCTCCAAAGAGATTACTCCCATATTGGAAAAGACTCTCCCAATCGATATAGTGGTAAAAGTTCGGGTAGCCATGTGGAGATTGCGAAGAGGTCAGCAGGCCCGAGGTGTTTGGGATGCGGTTTCGGGCTCGGCCCGTACCCCAGCGGAACGATGATCGCACTGTCTCGGATCCAAATTTCGTATAATCGCCCATCTCTCGCTTGCGGAAGAGGCTTCAAAGCCTAGCACAACAGCGTAAATGGAACATCACGACTAAGAGAAGGTAATTAGATAAATTTATGCAGGACTTGTCGGATGGTACGCCTCTAGTTCATTTTTAGAGCAACAGCAGCCCAAGTACTCACCAACCATGTCGATTTGAAACAATATCTGTTTAGGTTTCGCCTGGTAACTGATGAATTGTGTGTCTGCGAGGAAGTCCAGTCAAACAAACACATGACGTTTGACTGCCCCGATCTTGGGGGAGTCAGAACTCGGGCCACCTTAGAACTTAGAAATCAAGAGGAAAATTGGCCACTCATAAGCGGCGAGTCAATGTGGCAAGATCCGCACTGTTGGAGAGCGTAGGAGTTCCTTGATGCAGTTGCATTGTTCAATCACCATCAGTAATTTACTAGACGAAAGTTTCCTATCGCGCGGCCGTATGAAGCTACTCTGAGAAATGGCTGGGTATCAATTATAGCTCCAAGCGCTGTAATATGGTGGACAGGTAATTGCTGGCGTTCGGCGTTCTAGCGAAATTCTGTCTTTTGTCAAAATAAATTTTATTTATTGATTAGTTATACATTTTATTATATACGGAGTGCGCCTACCCAATTCAGTTTTAATTTATGATAAATGAACGGTGGGAGACAAATGCGACTGGTTTCTTGCGCCATGCATTATGGTTTAGGGTGACCGAATGGGATGATGGTGGGAGAAATGCCAGTACATCAATCTTAGCAGGTAGAAGACCTCTGGCGCCGATGCGTTTTCGGTAAGTGGGCATATAATTAATTCTTGTAACGAGATCAAATATTTAGGCATATAGTTAGATCATAGAGGGTCGTCTACTGCTCATGCAGCATAGTTGTACAACGGACGGAGAGGCAGGCTTGGCAATGTGGGAGGTCCCCAAGCCTTAAAGTTCCAAACTTTAAAGCGGAAGATCTAGGCTCACATGGTTACATCCGCTTTATTATATGGAATACCAGTTTGGTTAAGGCGCCCAATTCTGCTAGAAATGTGCGCACGCCAGATTTTGCGAAGGCGGATGGATCTCCGTACCTCTCCCTATCGGATAGTGTCAGCTGAGGCTGCTTTCGTGACAGCTGGAATGCCCCCGTTGGAACTGCTCGCCAGGATGCGATGCGAGGTTCACTGAGAAATAAACAGATGAGAAACGTATGATCTCCTTCTTGAAAGGTGGCAAGTACGTTGGAGCACGGCAACGACTGGATTGTGGACTCGACGACTGATTGGGGAAGTTAGCGTTATGCTTAATTGTGATCCGACCCTCCGGAGAGCGTGGAGCGGTGAGATAGGAGGTCTAATCGGTAGAACGCAGGCACACATAGGCACTTTATTAACTCTTTTGGAACTTGTTGCGAGTTCAACACTCCTCTTTTATGGAAGTTGCCTAAATGGCATTACTCCGACTCATTGATAATAAAAAAAAATCGTTTCTTAGCAGGCTTTAAACAATTAAGGGGATTTTTGCATTTAGTTTCTATTTACAGAATGTTCAATTATGTATCTTTCTTAAGGTAAAGTTTTCGTAGTTTATATTTACTTAAAATATTTTTTATCATATTTACACAACATTAGGATGATTAAAGAATTTGGATCGTTATAAATTTTGGATAAGTTGTTTTTTAAAATTAAAAAAAAGAGAAAGAAGGGAAAATTCCTTTTCCGCTTGAGACTTGGGAAACAATAACATATGGATGTTCAGTCGTAGTCATAGTCGTGGTGTTGTATATGTATAAAAACATTAAAGTATAAGGATGTTCAGTCGTGGTGTTGTATATGTATAAAAAATATAAAAAGTGTAAAAGGAGAGATTGAAGTCTAGTACATCATTTCAAAGTTCCCGAACAAATATTTTTCAAGAATTCTGTTGGTGTTTAAGAAGAATCGCACCCTACGGCTTGCAATCTGACGACATTCAAACGTAATGTGTATGCGGAATCGCTACAAATGTGAATACATACCCTACTGTCGGTGTGCCCAATTGTCGCTTAACCACTTCTACAATGTCTACGATGAAGGCAGCCCATCAACCCTTCTCAAACCAGTTCCATCAATTTCAATTGTTTATCTTTTGCTTATATGATCGAGATAATTAAACTCGCTAAACAACATACAGGGATAATTCTAGCAATTAATGGAATTAATTAACTTTAACCATTAAAGTTTAAATAGCTGAGAAATTGAATTTTTTATTTTATAAATTTGATATCACAATCTAATGTATGTTCAAATTAGGAAGTCTATCGTTATTTATTAATGAAATTTAAACTGACGGGTTTGAAATGTTTAAATAGTTTGATTCCCGTTTTTGTACGTAATTTCGATGATTTTTACCGATTTCGGTAACCATGAATCTTTTAAAATTAATTATTTATGACATACATTACTTCACTTACACTTATCATAATCATATAATTTATACTAAATGTGTTACATTTGTTCTATGAAATGTTCTATCTTTTAAAACAAATATCGTTAAGTTTGTTGTAGGCTATAACACTTTTGAAAATTTTTATTTAATGATATTTTGAATAAGAAGTTATTTAATGATAAAAAAGTGCAAAATGGGTAATTTAGCAACCAAACTTACAGTTTTTATCACATCTTCATAAAAAGTAATTCTCTATGCAGTTTCGTCGTTTATATTCTAATCTTTTAATCTTATTTCAAAACAAAATTAACTAAATTACACAAAACTTTGACTAATATTTATATAAAATAAATAGTATAACTAATATGGTAATACTAAAGCCATTATATTTCAATTTCATTTCTTAGAAATTTATTAATTTTGAACACTGTCATCATTCCCAGTCTATTAGAGCATCGTAAATTGTATTAACAACAAAACTTTGGTGGAATTTTCAATTTAAAAGAGTTATTATTAAAGGAAACCTAAAGAATTATTTCCAAAATAATATTATCCCAACAAATTGCTAAGTAATCAATATATAAATTAATCAAGGAAAAATTAAAGGACAAAGACCTCGGGGAACATGTCAACAAAACAAAAGCAACACGTCGACTGCATTCAAGATAACCAATATCTGAGAATATTACCTGCCAGAACATCAACTTTCAACACTTAAAGATGGGTGTAACATAATTGACTGCACATTAATTTTACTTACTCAAATTATGAAATAATTATACACTGTTATAACCGTTCAAAAATGCGCAAATACTACTGAAAAGAAAAAATAAAATTTTTATTAGTAAACTAATCCACTAACATAGTGTCGATGTATAGATTTTATTTTAATAATTATAAACAGTACTCGTATAAGATAAAAAAAATTTTTTAAATATGATTGTACATGAACATGTAGGCCAGAAGTGAATTAGAATATCAGTATATACGCGCATTCGGACGTCAGTTGGTGTCTGAACTTAAATTTAAGCGGTTCATTTTAGTAATGGAATGAAATTGAAATTATGGGCAGAGCGTTAGGCTACATCAAGCCTGATATAGTTGCTCAGAAGATTAGCACAGCATGTGATGCAGAGGGAAACTTCATAATTCCTCCTACATCGTCACCGTTTCCATAGTTACGTTACTACTATGCATTAACGCGCATATTACTACTGCAGTAATACTATAATACTCTAATATTAATCCACAGTAGTACTATAGACGACGAGCCAGGAAAAATTACATACGCGTGGGAATGACATGTAGATAGCATATCACTTTCATTCTCTCTCTCTCTCTTTGCCTCTCAAATTATACCTATCCTTTTTGTTTTTTTTTCCAAACTCGGACCACCGTTAGGTATTAGTTCACAGGATGACATGAATGACACTTTTGTAGCGTGTGAAAATGCTATGCCTGACCGGGAATTCCAACTCGGGACCTCCGGATGAAAGGCCGGCGCTACCACTCGCGCCATTGAGGCCGGCAATATACCTATCCTTAAAATCATTAAAACATACCGATTGTAAAAAACTAAAATGTTTTATCATACAGATTAGTAGAATGTTCTAAACATAAGCAATATGGAATGCACACTTAGTTCCCCCTAGAATTTGTTCTATAAGTGTATAATACGGTTAAAGTACACTAATAAAAATAGTAAAAAAAAAAAAATGTAATAAAAGATATGCTGCATTGCTGATGAATACAAAGAGAGAGAGGAACTATAATCCAAAATACACACACTCTTCACTATAAGCATTTTCTATGTAATTAAGAGTGCTTTTAACAAAACTAATTGTCCTTCTTAATAGAGTATGCTTAAGTTGTAAAAGTGTAAAATGTATACTGAGTTCGGGTTTGTAATTTCATACAAACAGTAATTATTCCTTAATAAATATTTACTGTAGTTAGTAGGTTAAATTGAAGTATTAATTAAGTCTTTTTCATAACATGTACTCTTAGTATTTTTTATTTAAAAAGGAGGAAAATTATGCCCATAAAAAATTATTTTATTGGAATGTGTAGAATAGTAGAACAAAACTCTATTGACTTTTTTTTTAATGTACTTTTATTAATTCTTTTAAAGAATTCTTCTCCACTTAAGGGAAGGAAATATAAATCGAAACTATTTAACAAGTATTTTTTAAATATATATAAAATCTTCATATAAACTATTTTGGCTTACATACATATTCGTTATTCGTTTTTTTTTTTTTTTTTTCCGTGTTTAGTATTAGATAGATTTCATAAGAAAGCTACCTATTATAATGGTGAGTCAACTTCCGGAAACCGGAAAATCTCAACATATTTGTTGTTTGACATCTCTCACACCCAAAAACCACCGCCAGTTACTGGCGTAATTTTGCACCAATCAAATTAAAATTTAAACATAAAACATAAAGCCAAAATCTCGAGCGAGTTCGTTAATGGGCAAAATTGGACCATTGGGGGGGTGGAAAATGGGAGCTTTTTCGAAAAAATAAATATCGCTACAACTTTCTTATTAAGTATAATATCGAATTCGTTTAATGTTCCTACTATTTTTTGGATAAGGATCAAAAACTTATCTAAGTAAAGTTTTGATATCACCAATCCTTGACCCAGGAGGTGGAAAAAATAGGGTTTTGAAGACTAAAAAATCATACCTTCCTTAATAGGCACAGTATCAAATCGGTTAGTCCACTGAAAATTACCTAGAACTTTTATCTGAAACAATTTTGTGATATGACCAACCCTTACGGCAACGGATAGCCAAAATGTTGCTGGAATTGTAAGAAGATGGGTCTTGTATGTTACAGATTTGAAATTTTTTTTACATGAATCTTGTCGTACTGAGTAAATCTGAAGTTTTTCTTAACTTTAAGGTGGAAATATTTTTATCCCCTACTTAGAACCGGTGAGATCTACCTCCGCCTTCCTGCGTGCCGAAAGGAATTATTAAAACAAAATTTTTTCTTCAGTTTAATTTATCCTTTATTATAGTTCAAAATTATAATACTAAACTATGATTCAGTTCAAGCATAATTTTAAATAAAACATGTTTATTAAAAAACAAACTTTGTTATTTGATTAAGCTAAATATTCATTTACATGTACAACCAAATATAAAATTAGCTTTTATGATTTTTTATTAAAAGAAAAATAAAGTGTACAATACTAATAGCACAGGGTTTTAGAAATTTTATTGTATCAAGATATTCAGAATAATAAAAAGAAGTCAAATAACCATATAGAATTTTAAATTATTATTAAATATATTTGATTATTTTTACGAAACAATCTATCATTTCTTTTAAAAATCACGAAATGACTACGTAGGATTTTGTTGAAAATGCATATTGTAAGATTTTTTGTATAATTAATATAAGTGCATTTTATGAAATGTATAAAAAGTAGTTTTATTAGACCATGCTCCTAGGCGATTTTCTTTACTTTTCTGATCGACTAAAATTTAGTTGATTTTAAATTAAATTAATGCATTAATTTGCTAAAAAGATAGTCGAAAAATTAACCAGCTAATAATTAGGTCAAAACATCTAATAATTAGTTTAATTCTTGTAACTGCTGTTAGTTCTGATATTTATTTATTTTATATAATATTTACGAGTATAATTAATTGCAATTGTACTTAATGTTTCCTACCTTTTTTTGTAACTACTTTTTTAGTTTAAGGTTATGAGGTTAATTAGTACATTCAGTACTAATCAAATTAAAAATTAAATTCAAAATTTTGGTAAAATACTAATTAATTTCGTAATAATTATTTTATCCACATTGTTATATTTTTTAAATAGGTGATGAAAACAAACACAAGAATATTTAACATTCCGAACATTTAGTGTATTAGTCAACAGTTTGGCTTTTTATTAACCTATTCCAAAGTGTCCTTTCTCATTTTATCTTCAATATTACAAGAAAAGTAATGGTATCTTGAATGATGAGACTATTGAATAAAAAAAAGAAAAATAATTAAATTATACTTATTAAAAATTAATACTGTTGACATGTTTATTATTAATAAATATTTCATTGTGATTTTCAGCAATAACATTTTTTTATTATTTTCTAATGTATACGTTGCAATCTGTTTAACTACTGATCAGTAAGCAACCCTCCTTGACCCAATGAGAAGAGGGTGATATGTATGACATATAAATGAAGTGTAGTTTTGTACAAACTTAGGCCAATCATTCCTGAGATGTTTGTTTAATTAAAACCCAATCACCAAAGTTATTCCACTGTCTAGAATTCAAATCTATATAAAAGAAACTTTTACAAGATTTGATCCTGAGAATCTTCGACTTCGAATATCAGCTCTTAAACAAGTGATTTCCGATGACGAATTTTACCACTAAACGAGCCTGATAGGCTAGCAATGACATAAATTGCTTTTTTAAAAGCAACAAAAAATATTATTATAATTGAAAAATCATTATATAGAAACAATTCAAGAATTTCAGAAATTGCTTAGAGGCAAGAAATGGATAAAATTTCATAGGTGGATTATGGAGAAGAGTAAAATGAAAAAAAAAATAGAATGGAAGCAGATAATTATGGTAAACACGGTATATTATCAACGATATTTCACTATTGGAAAACTATAAATTTCGTTAAAAAATGTCGAACTTAATACCACCACCCAAGATACAAAATGTATTTCTCTATGTAGCAGAATGAATCTATATATAACTGGTGTTTATCTCGCAGAATTATCAAAATAAATCCCAACGTACGCCGGTATAGGATATTAGAGGGATGGTGTACGATTCTGAATAGAAGGGGTGGTAAAGAGTCAGAACGGGGAGGGTGGGATTGTAGAGAGGGCAGCGTAATGTATATGTGGGTAGAATATTGATTAGCTGGAGACGGTGCTAGTCCGTGTGACAACACACAGAGTCGACTTGTGGAAAAAGTTCACCAACCCCAGCCGGCAGTATGAAAGGACGTAAACGCCTAAATTAGCAAACATTAAAAAAAGTACAACATCAAATAGTAGTCACTGATTTAATTCTGAAGAATTAAGTTAGTTTTGTTGTATTTTAGATGATATTATCTTTGATTGTAACTATAAATAAAGTATACATGGAATTTAAAAAAATTTAAACCGTATTCTCTTTTCATTTAAATAAAAATGTTAATTATACGTTATGGAAGAAGACACAAAATACAACTGAATTATTATCGTCTGTTAAATAAAGAGAATTTATGTTTTTTTTATATTTGGAACACATGAAAATACATTTACTGTTTTCGCGTATCATTCATACAGAAATCCCTCGACTTCACTAGTTTATTATTAGTTTTTAATTCGAACGAAAAAAACGTATTGAGATAACTACAGGACGAGTAATAACTACAGACTCTGAATTAAGATTTTATCTCTTTTCTAAGATATTTTATGTTTATTACATTTGCTATCAAATATCTTTCCGAATAAATTTTACTGTAAACAAATTATGTATTTAAATTAAATTATACTAATTCTTTATCTTTGTAATTAATTTAAAAAAGTGTTCATCCTACTTATAGCTGCTAATTATCATTGTCGTTAGCAATTTTAATTGAATCAGACTCTTCTTGTTTCTGAATGAGTCGATCTGTATTCAGACTTTACTGTACATGAACTGAACTTCTCAAGACATTTAAAATTCTATTCCATCTGATAGGGTCTGTTTAGATTAAAAATTTTAATTTATTACACCCCCCCTTTTTTTTACTTAAAAATATAATTTTCACCAAGCAATCCTATAATAATCAGTCAATAAAAAAAATAACATTTTACAATCAGTTTAGTCCAATAAAATGTTCATTTTTAACATTAATACCATTGAAGAATTAATGGAATGGTGGAGGTATATCCTTGTTAGGATATACTTACTGAAACCACTTCAGTTGGATTTAATTATTATTTAAAGGGATTAATCTGGATAGCTATATTGAATAAATAAATAAAAATAGCAATACGTTATTACAGGTTCTATGTAGTGCAACAGAGGGGTAAGGAAATGATAACAGCACTTCAATTCCAATTCAATGATCACAGAAAAGTTCTCGATTTCGTTTCCCCACAATAGCCTTTACTATAAAAAAACTCAGAATTTTTAGGAAGCTGAATTCACATAAAAACAAAATGTTGAACGAGTTTAGATTTACTCGTACGTCTGTAATTGGGTGAAGGATTTGTCAGATGTACGTTTAAAAAAGTGTATTTTTTGATGATAGAATTAATAGGTTAAAATTTGTTGGAGAATTTAATTTAAAAACATTACTGTGATGAAGATTCATAATTTAAATAACAATAAATGTATGCATTTGTAAAAAAAAACTTGTAAATTGATCACAGACATAAATAATTTGCAGCATCATGTATTTTAAATAATTTTTATTGAAATATTGATTTTTTTATTTTTATTTGACGTATAAAATTTATACAAAATTTTGTTAGAAAATCCTGTAATTTTTTTAAAATTTGAATAATAAAAAAAGTAGATAAAATTTATAATTTATTACAAGTAGAATTGTTTAATGAATAAAAATCCTGTTTTTAATTTTGCAAATGATTTAACTGTCATGATGCTTATTATTTGCAAAAATCAAAATGATTCAAAAATTGGTGTTGTAAAACACAATCAACTCTGAAAATAGTACAACTGATCTTAAGAACAACAATCACTTTAATTCAGGCTTAAAAGGTAAAATGAAGTCTGAAATATTCTCCCATTGCCTTCTTCAATGAACCGAATATATTTTTACGTCTCAATATGCCAAGTCAACCGAAGTGCAAATGATAATCAGCCCTGTAAGTGACACCATCACTCATTCATCTCAGAAATCATAAAATAAATATCTTTATTTTAAGAGTAAACTTCTCAAACTGGTCTCTCTTGTAGTTCAGGAAATTTATATGCAAGTCTGGGTAGATTATGTAAAATTGCTAGCCGCCGTGGCGCGAGTGGTAACGTCTCGGCCTTTCATCCGGAAGTCCCGGGTTCGAATCCTGGTCAGGCATGGCATTTTTCACACACACTACAATTCATTCATCTCATCCTCTGAAGACATGCCTTAACGGTGGTTCCGGAGGTAAAAAAAAGATTATGTAAAATCAAATATTAATGTATAAATTCGATTTTCGTAAAAAAAACTGTATTAAGTAATTGCTTATATACAAATTATAATATATGTAATCACAGTAAATATGTTTACATATAATGTTTACAGTAAGTGAACGAGGAAAGTTTTGAGATTAATTTTATAGTACGTCATGTAATGCTGAACAGTGTAAGTTTAGAAATTTGACTGCAGGTTGAGAACAAGCTTAAAGTAAAGTATTTCATAACTCAGCACAAATTTTTCAATACTGAATTGTGTAATCTCGTTATTTGAATTTGGATAACCAGATTTAAACAAATTTTAATAAAAATGATAGTAGCAATTCTTTCGTGTATTTAATCCATATCATATACGAGGTAAACCTATATACAATACTTTGGGCTAAAAATTTTTTCTCAATAACACTTCTTCATGTCACCTCAATTATAAATCAAACTACTGAAAAATCCCTTTATATTACTTCAAACGAACTTTGAACGAGCGTCTGAAACGTTAATTCATTAACTCTAAAATCTGTTGTGTACTATTAAAAATCTATATAGAAAAATTATCATTATTATTCCGACGAATATCTAAAAAAACATTTTGACTATTTAATTTAAGTCATTAAATTCAATTAGAGCATTTTAAGATGATTTTATGAAAAATAAACAAAAAATAAATTAATTTATTAATATGAAGCCTCATTTCCCTCAAGTTCTGGAAGTTCCTTTATTTTTTTGACAAATAGTATTAAATTTAAAATAAACTGGCTATTGAAAATATTGATTTACTGCAATTGTTTTTACTAACCTTTCCTTCGATGTCGGAACAGAATTTTAGCTATCATTACTTTCTCCATTATGCATTTCTGTTACAGAGATGCAAACATTTCCCATAGGATATGAAACTGCAATACAACTATATATTCGTCTCAAAATTATCAACCACAACCAATTACTTCCAAAAAGAAAAAAGAAAAGTAAAACGACTTTTTCACTTTTAGTGTGCGAAATAAACATGTAGTATTTCCGTAGGGGACACTGATAATGTCGAACATACCTTTTTTCACTGCGCTCGTTGGGTTGATGAAAGGGTGCTGATGGGAGTGACGGAGACAACCCCGGAAGAAATCATGGCAACCATGTTACGCAA
>JAAAKQ030091739.1:0-14687 GCA_010016005.3 Zanna intricata
TCATTCACAATCATACACATCATCCTCATTCATCCTCTGAAGGTAATACCTTACGGTAGTTCCGGAGGCTAAACAGACAAAGAAAGAAAGTGATTTATTTGTAATCATAAAAAAATATATTTTAGGGGTAAGATTAAAAACAAATAAGCCATAGCAGAATCTCTCTCTCTTATGCATCTGTCTTCAGACAGGTGTCAGTTGGACATCCTGCATTTCACTCGGTCCTGAGCTTCCTCTTTCAATTGTTGGTATGCCCTTCCTTCCTTTACATCGGTCAGTATCCCAATTCTTCTTCTTCCTCTGCCCTTCTTCCTTCAAAGCAAAATGTGATATTAAAAAATAATTTTATTTTAATTTTTTTTACTTTTCAGACAGCCAGAAAGGTCGCCTATATGACAAGAATTAAGAATGTGCTACATTAAACGTTTGATAAAAAAATTAAGCAGCTAACACTAAAAACAATGCTAAAACGAAAACAAAATGCTTTTAATGTGCAGCGGCTTATGTATAGGATTCAGTAAAACTTCACCGGGTTATAAAGGAAAAAAATTAAAACGAAACCCCTTACAATACGAAGAACAATCCAGGATTAGTAATCCGAAAAATTAAAATATTACATTTGAATAAATAAAATTCTCATAGCAACTAAACCGTTATTATACAAAAAAATATTGCTATGATTTATATCTGAATATTCCTACTAAGTTGAGTATTGTAGAGAACTCGTACTAACAGTAGATTTTTGTATACGAAATAAATTATTTTTCATACTGTCATTATATTTTTACAAAGTTATAATAATACCTGGTATAGAAAAAAAAACTGGAGTTTGAATTTTTTATAAAATCTCTTGATAAGATAAACAGTATTGATTTAAGATTATAATCAAACAGGAAAAACACAGCTTTAGATGCTCGCATGACCATAGATGATTCCCTCACTTTTCGCTTGACAGCACCTCTAACAAAAATAGTAACTCCTGAACAGAAAGTCTTATATATTGTTATATATAAGTCTTCTATATTCCACAGTATGCTAAATGTGAATCTTTAGTTACAATTCAAACTGCGTACTGTAGAAAGTTTAATTGTGATACCCAAAGCAATAATAACAATCGTTAAAGACAAAATCAGTTTTTAACGACCGGATGTCTACGTTACAAGATGACCGAGGGTATCTGAAGAAGTTTTGCACGTGTAAAAGAATCTTTCCTGGATAGTCCTAAAATTTGTTAGGATGGTCAGCTGCGAACTAGCAGTGCCTAGAGTGATAGCACGGATTGTTTTAAGGAAATGTTGACATATGCGTCCATATCATTTCAACCTTTACAGGCTTGAAATTTACCAAATTCATTATGCGAGCCGACTTCACAATCGAAATATTATGAAAACGCAGTTGTTGTAAATAAAAGAAGGAAATATGTTGTAATAATACAACATAACAAATAAAAACTTGTTTACTCCAAGAGAAATCAAAATAATAACTTTAAGAAAACGAACAAAGAATGACGAAGTTTGATAAATATAAAGAAATCTTGGAATAAAATTAATTTCAATCGATTTTAGCCAGTACCGCTTTTCTCTACGACTTCCCTTATCCTTGAATGCATGTAAATTTTTAAGAATAAGCGACGGAGTGAATATCATAAAAATTATATAAGCTCCGCTTTTTATTTATTACAGCTATAAATCTTAAAGAAATTTTTTTGCACTGTTCTTAACTGATATATTCAGGCAGTGATGACCCCCGAAAAATTCAATACTTGTTTGCTCCAGTGTAATGATTAGTACAGAACTACTATTTTTCCCTCCATTAAAATCTACTCCAAATTATTATCAACCGAATGCTAGTCTATTAATATTCAACCCACCGGGTTGGTTTCGTGGTGAATTCGTAATCGCGAATCATCTTACGCAAATCATCTTATTTCGAAGTACAGAGATCTAAGATTCAAATCCTAGTAAAGGTAGTTAGTTACTTTTGTATGGATTGGAATACTATAAATGTTACTTTATACAAATATAAAGTAACCTTTATGTTACTACCGGTTTATATTTCCGGTGTAATATAAAAAACACCGGTATTGTATTCTTTACATTTTAAAGAACACGATACCGGTGTTCTTTAATGGATAGGTTTCAATTAATCTCAGATCTCAGGAATGGTCGACCTGAGAGTATGTAAGACTTCATTTACATTCATACATATAAAGTATGATTAACTATAAAGTAATACTTTGTTCGGTAGTTCTGTAGGTTGAACAGAAAAATAATGAAGTTTATTAATATTCGAAGAAAAAAATGTTCCCCTTTTACCCTTTTCTACTTTTAGATTTTTGCCAAAAATCTTTACATGACTGTAATAACATTAAAAATAAGTATAGCTATATATTTGTTACGGTTTTAAATATTAAATCTAAATAACTGTAGTAAGGAAGCCTTTGGTACAATCACGAATTTGAGGTCATCAGAGTGGTCCTGATGGTGTACCTCAATTGGTATACCATATCAAGCAATATGGTATACCTCAAATCATTTAAAGAAATCCTGGCTGAGTCTAATCTTTTTTTAAATTACAGGCCTATCTTTTATCTGTGCTTTTGGTAATGTATTTCAGCGTAAAATACACTTATCAAAATTTCATTATTCTAATTTTCATCGAAATTAGATGTACATACCTGAAAAACAAAGAGTAATCAGGTATATTAATAACATATAGTTATTATTATTATTATTATTACATGTTTCAGGGAATAAATATTTGTGAATTTTAATATTTTAGATAAAGAATGATGATAGATGGACTTAAAGTGGATTTTAGTAAATAGGTTATTACGAAATCCATATAAGTGGGTTAATGTGGGTTAAAGTGGGTTGCTTTAATGTGGGTTTTCGGAAAAAATATCATCTGCATTTTTGAGATACTTGATAAAGCAGAATATTGAAACTAATCGTTTGGCTTCTTTTTAGTACATCAGTGGTTAGGGGTGTTGCATATGAGACCAACTATTATTCCTAATAATGATTAACGATCTGCTAGGTGTATGAAAAACTCTATTTATTTATATATAAATATCTTTAGATTTATTTCTTTCGTTCATAATTCTGTCATTTAGCAAAGAATATTTGGGTGACATGATATGAATAACTAGAGTGAGAGGAAAGTTTTACAACTTGAATTAAAAAAAATAACTGCTGAACTGTTTGGAAAGACCACAAAATCATTAAAATTATAAAAATTGAAAAATTTCATAACACATTTATGAGATATATTTATACGAAAACATTTACGCAATATTTTCCTTAAAATTTTGTACTTCAATTACTAAGGAAGGATTTTAATTTATTCAGTGAAGTCAAAAAGAAACCATTCAAAGAGTTTAAATGACATATTGTTTTTAAATTTATTAATACGTTCAAATATTATAATTTATAAAATTCAAATAATATTATGTGTATGTAAAAGTCTGAAATTTGTGACATTTATAGTAGTATCCATATCGAACAACAAAAGAGAAATCTCATCAGTCTTTAAAATATCTTAACTAATGATCGTTTTATTCCTCAATGTTGATACCAATAGAGGTAAAATTCTCCTGTTTTATCTTAACAAATTTTTTGCTCACAAATAGCTTTCTGATGAACCTTACATTAGTAAGTGATGTGCAACAATAAAGTTGCATTAAAAAAAAAGAGTATACGAGTATATATATATATATATATAAAATAATAATTGTACAGCAAAAGTTTTTACTTCAAAATGTTGTAATAAAATGTATTTACACAAAAAGAAATGAATATAAATTATAAGTCTTGTACCTACGTTATTTTTATGAAATATGTACAGTGTTCCGATTATATTTATGGATTATTATTTTTAAATGCACATCATTAATAAATTTCAACTGGTAGCAGAATTTTTTTATATTTGAATATAATTTTTATTTTCTTGAGATCCCTTCAGACTCAGCCACATCGAAAAAAGGTCATAGAAAAGTACCCTATCAGTTAAAGAGTTGTCAACTTGAAATAAGAAGACTACGTAAAATGAAACGGGTAGTTATAATAACATTCGTGATAAAATATATTTAATGTCAACATTATTTATAGTTTTCTTTAATCTCTTATGCAGATGAAATATAATAAAAACATGAGTTAACTATATTTGCTACCGCTAAATTTACTAATTGTATAAGTATACAATTTATTATATCTACTTGTATTTTATGAGAGTGCACCAGGTTTTCCTTTTTTTGTTATTGTAATATATGCATACTACTAAAAGGATTAAGCGCGCTAAATTATTTAAATTAATTCTTTATCAAAAAATAATGGCAGTTCATTCTGGCTACTGGTAACCTATTGCCCTGAGGTAGATATTCCCCACTTCCGGAACATACCATTTACGTTCCAATTCCAGGGTGGTAACAGCTGTACAAACGTACAATACATATAGCTGGTCAACGGGGTTCTGAGTATGTTTCTCGGCTTGCGTTACTTCTTTGACCAATTTCCACCTGCGGATCATTGGTGTTGGAGTGGAATTGCAGATCTGTCTGGAATTCCATCTACCTGCAGATCTGTCATTTACAAACGATTGGATATGGATTAATACTGCCTTCAGAGCTGGCGATGTGGCGGCGTGGTTCAATGTTATTACAGGTGTGACGGAGGCCCCTCCGCTGTCCACATGCCCCCTGCGATGCAAGCATGTAGTAAGGTGCCCATGTATATCGATGCATGGGAGCCCTGAAAGCTTCGGCCAATTAGGACCTGGAGTCAGTGCAGAGATTGCGCATCCTCTCTCTGCCAGAACATATGCCGGTTTCACCGGAGTACCAGAACAGACCTCCAAGGTTAGCAACCCTGGAGTGGGAGTGTACCTCGGCGGCTATCCTTGCTACAGAAGGTATAAAATTAAAATGGAAATTGAACCAATTCAATTTTTTTTGTTGGATTATCACGTGGCAGAGGGTGCACGTAAACACCTTCGTTTAGAAACATCAGATCAGTGAAAAGGAAGTGCAGTAAAGAGGGGAGGAAAATGAGGAAAAATACTGATAAGTAAAGAATTAAAAAGGTCATTGTTTGTTTACTTTAATGAATTGATGTGCTTTGAGTTCATCTATCCTGATGATCTTATAACTTATGGAAATAATTAATAACTTGTACAATTTAGAAATTTATTTAATGATTAATGGGAAAGTATTTACAAAAAATACTGTAAGCTCAAAACAATTCAATTACTGTTAATTATATCACTGTAATTGCGGATATGAATAAAATTTTTTTTTTAAATTAATCTTTCTGAATAAAAGTTAAAAATTTGAACTTGGATGTTAACATTTCTCATTTGTATACTTCACAATCGTATGGAAGTCTCCGGATATCTGGTAGAGCATTGGTTTATAGGGATCCGTAAAAAACTGCGTCCCTTGTTAGAGTGGTGAATGTATCTATTACTCTGTTTGACAGAAAATGTTTTCTTAAATAAAACTCGTAACTTTGATAAAAAATACGAGATATATATTTTTTTATTTATTAGCTTCGTTGTGGATAAAAATTTTCGATCATCCCAAAAGAAATTCATTGAAAAGTAACCCTGAGACTTTAAGGAAAAAACTTTTATATCCTTTTACAAACATATATATAGTAAGAATAATAATAAAGAAAAAATCATTGAAAAAAGAATTAACATCTTATTAAAATAGTTAAACAATCATGCTTAATTGCATAAAACATACGATTAGAAATAAGAGAAAATTAGATTGTTTTTTTTGGATGGTTTTAGACACAAATAATGATACCGACATACCTACGAATCAAGTTATGTTATCAACCATTAGTCAAGTTGCTCCAGTTTTATCTCAGTAAATACTCAATTTTCTCGTATACTTTCGTTTGTTAATACAAAAAAATAAATAAACTTTCAATAAACATAAAGAAGAAAAACAGTTTTCTTTCTTTTTTTTTAGAAATAGTAATTTCATCGCTATAAGACTAACTGCTCAGTTGTCCAGAGTACACCTATCGGTAACCAACCCGTACAATTATAGTTGGCTATTTTTTATTACAGTAATTTGATCTAAACGTATAAAACACCAACAATTCTTTCTTTATAGATGATATTAACTAAAAAAAAAATATCATAAATAACCCGAATATTCGCTATACTTATCAATTTCCCTCTATAAAAGTAGTAGAGAAATTAGGAAATGTATACACATAAAAAGGATTATATAAAAGGATACACAGTGCGGGAGAATGGCCTGAAAACAGTGATGATTCCTACTCCGTAGTAAACTGGTATAAGAGAATATACAGAAAAATAAGTTTATTTGCATATTAGCCTATGCCGCTAAAACATTGTTATGTGTCCTAAATAATAAGTTAGAAGAATATTAGAAAAGAATGCAGGAAGGAAACAGTTTGTCTTGAAGGGAAAGAAGCCAGATATACCACTAGGATACTAAGGATAATTGGAAAGATATATTTAGAGAGATGAAGAATGAGTCTGAGTTTCATAGTTCTAGAAAAGACATAGATAGAATCAATGGTAGAAAATGCTGGAAATTCTTAAAGAGGAAAAAGTAAAATGGAAAGACAGAAAGTTTATTAACGACAAAAGAAAGCAGTAAAAATAATATAACTGACTGAGTTGGTCTAAGTAGAGATGTTAGACTCTATAATGCTTCTCATTGTTCAAAATTTACATTGAAAATATTGTAATAAATATATTAATGGTAAGAAAAAATAAAAGAAGAATAGAAAAAGTAAAAAAAAAAAAAAAAATTAATTATATTTGGATTCTATGGTAGGAGTCTGTTAGAGCGTAATGGAAACAAAAGGGAGGATAGCGATGGGAAAGGAAGCTTTCAGTAAGAAGAAGGAATTGATATGTAGTAAAAATCTAATGCTATGTGTGGAATGTCTTGTATGAAGTTCAATATGGATGAGGAGTAGGAGGGAGAGGGACTAATTGAGGCCAAATGAAGATAATTAAATTAAGATATAACAAACACAAAATCTATTAAAAATCAAAACCAAGATTCAAATTGTGAACCTCAATTTATTGAAAACCTATAATCTATGGAAATAGATAAATAAAATTAACAGAGAAGTACAACCATTAATAACAAACAAACAATAAATGAACGAAGGGCGTAACTAAACGCGATACTCGTATGCGCAAACGCGATTAACAGAAATGTAATAGTATAAGTACAATAAGTTTTGACAATAGAGTGGTTCCAAAACGAGTGAACATATAATAAAAGAATGAAGGTAAGAAAGATAAACAGTACCCAAAATAGAAAATAATTTCTTTGAAATTATACGCAAATTATTGATAAATTATGTAATGATATGCATTTATAAAAAGCCTCAAGAAACATTTTCCTTTGTTATATCCTAACTTTTTATTAAAATATCGATGTTATTAAAACCGAATTCAAAAATAATTATATAAAAATTGAGATAAAATTACAAATTTTTCATTTATCTTTATGCAATCTATAAATAGCTCAGTTGACGACTAATCTAAAGATAATAAATATAAAGTCGTTTTAATCTTTTCATACTTGTCGAAAACACAATAAAATTTTCAGGTTTTTATTCCCTGACGAAGACGAACAACAAAATATTGCACTGATTTAAATTCTAAAATCTTTATAAAATTTCGTGGAAAGAATACAAAAAGACGCAAATAAAAAAAAAAAAACAAATCTTTAAATATAATAAACAAATAATAATAATTACATACACTAATAATAATGAACTAAATAAAGACTTGTAATATGATACAATGCAATGCATTGAAAATACTGCAAGCAATAATTTAGGATTTGTGAATGGATTCCTATAGAAAAAAGATTTTTTGGAAGCTTATGTCAAATTAATTTATTTTTCTAGAAAAGAAACTACACTCCACTTATTCATAAACACACCTTAATAAATAATTTACATTTTATATGAACCACAATAAATTAATGAGCTAGCATTATTTTTAAAATTTTATAAAATTGAGAATTTGTTTTTGTTAAAAAAAAAAACTGAAAAATTCAACTGATTTCTAAGAAAAAACTGAAGAGTCGAGCGATAAAAGGATAGCTTAAAGCAATAAACCGGAACATTGAACAACATTAACACTTGTTATTGATTAATATTATTAGATTATTGGGATGATTTTTACAACAATCCAGTTTTAATTTTAATATAAATGAGATGATTATGCTAGTTAAATTCTAATGAACGATCTATAGTACTGTTAAATAATCTGCTATAACGACTGACCGGCTAGGGATCGACATCATCTAACGATATAATTAACATCATCTCACGACTAGCGTAATGAGTTGAGTTCATGATTCCATTAGTGACCAGAATAATAATACGAAAATCTCTGAAATATTCCTTATCGTAACTTTTCTGTACCTATTAATTATGTGTAGTATTCTATGTACTTTCTATCAGTAATAATTACAGTGATTTTTATAAAAAAAAAAAAGGACAGGTTAAATTAGGTGATCAGAGAAGGGATCAAGCCAATAAATCAAAGCAAGGGAAAGACAAAGACAAAAGTCAAGACAAAGATTTTTTTTAAAATGGTATATTAAATATCTTTTTATAACATCTAAGCATTAAAATATTTCATTATATTAAACGATCGGGCAATTACAGCCGTTAGTTTAGTTGATATGCTGGCTTCTAGAGTAGGGAAGTAGGGATCTTGGTTTCATCTCCCATAAGAATTGGTTTACCAATCGTTTCACCAACCGCATTTTCCTTAGTCAAAATACAACTGTAGCTTTTTGTTATATTTAAAAAAAAAAAAAAAATCTTTCTATGTTAAAATAGTGTTTTTTTTTAATGCACTTGTCTTTTTTTCAATGAATGTTAATTTAAGGACAAAGACTTACACTTCAATCCTTAAAATAATTTATTGTTATTAGTTCAACTAGATGTAATATAACCAGCACCTATTCCATAAATATGGTTGGTAATAAAGCTTATAATGGTCAGATGTCCATGTTTAATAAGATCTGTATAAATAACAAATAAAACTATAGCTAAGGGCGAATAAAGAAAATGCTGTATTATTTAATAGTGGACACTCCGTAACGGAGAAGACCATATTTAAATAATCTCAAGATTATTTAAATCATTTCCTGCACAATGATAAGCTCAAATGGATAAACTGTTGATCTATGACTTTTTCTACGTATTTAATAATTTTATTTCATATCAACTAATTTACTTTAGTTTTAATTACTTCATTACACTATCTAGTAATTCATTGTCATGTAGATTGAAGAAGAAAACCACTAATCTGGATTGTCTTAATTATTGAAGAATATAAAGTAGATCAGTGAAGAAAATTACACATATTTTTCTACATAAGGAAAACCAAAATAAAATTATAAAAAATATAACATTTAATTTATGTACAAAATAATAATAACATTAAATATATAAATATGCATAAATTCAAAGCAGATGTGTTGAAATACATCTGTATAAAACAGTAGTACAAAATGTATTAAAATTAATAAAACATATTACAATTATTTTCATTTTATTTAATAGGTGAAAAGCACTGAAGATGATGCATCAATTGAGTATGAAAAAAAGAAAACAACCCCTACTAACATATTATAATAAAGTATTAGAATTAAATTAGCATTAGAGTTATGTTACAGTTAATATAATTAGATTATTTCAGAATTAGAGTTTTTTATATTGTCAAACAAACAAATTAATTACCTCAACATCTTCAGTAACGGAATGCGATACAATGATTAAATGAAAATATATTTATGTATATGATTAAAAAAAAAGCTGAATGCAATAAAATTCAATAAACATAATTTTCCAAATATAAGCTTGTCTATAAAAAAGAAAAAAATAGTGGTTGTAAATATGTTCCCAAAATAACTGAAGAAAGATCCAAACAAAAATGGAAAAATAACGGCGCATCAATCAAAAAAAGAAAAACAAAGAAAATCATAGTAAGAAGAAAAATACTTGAAGAAAAATGCGTGTAAATGAATTTCAAGCATAAAGCTGTTACGGATACAATACATTCTAGGAAAACTTTTAAGGTATTGAAATTTTAAGACGTTTGTCAGTTGTCAGATGACCACCAAAAATATGGCAGATCCTCTGGCCAAAAATATAGCTTTTCCGAATCTCTGACGCAATAAAGAATGATTTTTTAAGTAATTTAAGTAGGGAAAAAGAAAGATAAAATGATTTTAAAAACTTATAGATATAGACAATGAATTGTAAAAGAAAAAACAATCTTAAGAAATGTAAAAGAACAAACTAAAACAAAATCCGACAAATCGAAAATAGGTACCTATATTCAAATATAAATTAATATATTATCTGTTTAATAATATTATTTTGTTATTATTACTATTTATTAACTATAATTTTTTATTAAAATTATAAATTATTGATTAACTATATCAGAACAGGATCCCGAATACTGATAAATGATACTAACTGGGAAGTTGAATCCGAAAAAATTCTACCAATAAATTCCAGTAATGCTACAGTTTTGTAGCGAATGTATGTTTTCTACCTTTTAAATAGGTGCAGTCGGCCTCCGTGGCGCGAGTGGTAGCGTCTCAGCCTTTCATCCGGAGGTCCCGGATTCGAATTCCGGTCAGGCATGGCATTTTTCACACACGCTGCAAATCATTCATCTCATCCTCTGATGTAATACCTAACAGTAGGTTTCAGAGGTTAAAAAAAAAATTAGGTTCTAAGTTCTCCCAGCAAATCCTACTTTTAAAAGATTTCGAAGATCTCATTAGTCACTCGGTTTCTGAGTTTTTTTTTCTTCTTATTTTTTGTTGGTGACGGGAGGAATCTCATTTACGGACGATGTGGTGTGCTCGCTAACAGGTTCCGCAAGATCTTCTCAAAATGCATTTATATATCTGCCAACCAACTAAACCAACGAAACCTCCACCGCACCAACTCCCCTCCCGGGGCCAGACCCGCAATAAGGATTCCACAGCTCCGAAAGGTAGCTATGAGTTCGGGGGATCCAGAGTCTGTGTGCCTCTTATCGACGCCCATCTACGCAAGCGCGGACGAACGACGGCTCTGCAAGGGGCTCGCTCACCTTCTCGTCTCAGTCCTAGTCTTAGCCTCAATCCTACAGGTCTTCTTATTAGCTAGTCACATCCATTTGTTTCCCTATATTCATCCTCCTACGATTTCAAGATGTCGGCAGCTATTTTGGATACTGCCTCCCATTTTCTTGCCATCTTAGCATATTTTCGGGGGTGAGCCATTCCAGGCGCGACATATTATTCCGCCTAAATCGACGCAGATACACCGAGAAATCCCCATGGCGAGAGAAGATATGACTGAAGTGGGAATTCACCTCTCCGTTCCCCCCTGGACCCATTGTCCAGGACAGAGATCAGCCTCATGGTCCATACCATGAAAGCCTTAACTGAAGGATTTCATGCCTCCTGTCATTCCTAGAGCAATTGTGTTTTGGCCTGGTCCTTTGCCATCCCGTCATATATTTGGTCAGGTGTCTTGCCCTGAAGTGTATCGGAGGGATACCAACAATCACCTCGATCGTATCACCAGGCACCGTTCGATACGTGGACGGTACTTTCAGTGCCACCATCCCGTTAGAGGATAACTTCCTGGCACTTTTTCTTCTATCCAAAGCGCCCCTCCATGCTGGGACGGCATATAGAATTTTGGAGGTGACAACTGACACAATTTTTTTAAAAATCTATTTATTTATTTTTTAATAAAGCATCCACGCTGCAACTGTAATCACCGTTAGGTATTTCATCAGCCACTGTGCAGTGTTGTGGCCGCATGTGAACGTACCACCCCTCTTGTCTCATTGAGGGAACCCAACTCCCCTCTTCTGGGGTACCAAGGAGCCCCTCCTCAAGAGGGCTACCCTACCCATCACCACAATATATCCCTACCGAGCGTCGAGTGTGCATTTCGCTCTCTCTCACCTCGAGGGGCCCCCATGCGTCATCAGAAGTACGCCAATCCAGGGCTTGCATGTACCCCGGAAGAAGGCATCCTCAGCAATTGGGCTGCCTCCCTGGCTCTACACGTCGCCACAGTTCGCCCCCTAGCGCACACCTCGTCTTTTTGCGCCTCCTTTATTTTTAACTTAAAAATTAAAATTATCCTATCACCATGTAGTTAAACACATGCCTGTGCTCCTTATTTTTCTTTCTCCCAAACTTCCTTTTAGGTCTTTTCCTGGAGAGACACACTAATCCTCCATTTTAGGGCCATCATGCTTTTTCCAGTTACATATGGTGCCAACTTTCACTCTTGACTGGCATTATGCCTAGTTGGACACTTCTTGTGCATATTAACCAATGCTCTGTCTTACTCGTGTTTCCGTAAGTACACATTTGACCTCCCTGTGGGTTAATCACTTATATTTATAATAGATAACATTCTTATTACCTATAATACATTTACATAATACATAACATATAATACAATCTTGATTAATACACGCCAGTCCTTAATTTTAAGACCACTTCATCTTTACTAAGCATATATTATTATACATTTGTAAGCATAACACGTTTATAATACATACATTTACAGAATAAATTTACATATTTACAATTTAGTATATAACGTATTGATGTTTAATACACGTTAGCCCTTAGTGATAGGACAACGTCACCTTAATTTCCTAAACATTTTAAACTAGACATCATATTTATGCATTAGTAATGCAAAAAACATTCATAATACATAAAACCTAACATATTTATAATACATATTCAATTACATAATACACAATATAATATACAACACATTTATGATTTATAAGGTTTAGTCCTTAGCCATGGGACCACTTCACACTAACTCCTTAACGTCTCAGGCTCTCTTTATCTGTTTAGCCTCCGGAACTACCGTAAGGTATTACTTCAGAGGATGAATGAGGATGATGTGTATGAATGAGAATGAAGTGTAGTCTAACGTCTCAGGCTAATCACACGTAATCACACGTTTGTGATTTACAACACATTTATAATACTCAGTACAGTTATATATCATGTTTATAATACGTTGTTTATATATCATATTATGTCCTTCAGAGGTATATTATTTGATAATTAACACCTTAGCCTAAATACAAGAATAGATCTACAAAAAATTATACCTTATCCTACACAAACACGACAATTTTACACGACAATTTTTACATAACACATTTTCTATTTAAATTATTTGGATATTTGCAAACGTCCAATACAAAATATGTTGCTTACCAGTCATTCGTAGATTTTTCAGTCGAATCCATCACATTACAAAATATGATTGCATTGGTTCAAGAAATGCAAATAAAACAAAATACATGGTAAAGAAACTTACAAACAGCTATACAGTAAAGGCTAATACAATTCCTCCAATGTCCATAGGAGGCAGCTCCCCTCTTCCTCTTCACGTCGCAGTGCCAGTTCTTCCTAAATTGGATGCTACTGGTCAGCCACACTATACTCCTCACATAGCCGCTTCTCTTTGCTTAGCTGTTAGGATTCTTGTGAGTAACGGCGACACCTCCTTCCATTTTTTTCTTCCCCAGAGCATATATTCGACCAGATGGTCCGGGGTGATCCACCCTAGACCAGCTAGTCGTTTCATCTCGTCCCATTGCTTTCAATGAAAGAATGCGTGCTCCGGGTATCCTTGTCTTCACAGTATGTGCAGATTGGTGAAAATCTCCTGTTGAACCTCCCCCTCTGTAGACCCTGAATCCATTATGTGAGCCATTAAAAGAGCTGGGTGAGGTAATATTTACCTCACAGAATCCCCTTCGAAGCCATGGCTCCAGGCGTGGGATCAGTCGCCTGCTCCAAACGCCCTTCTGGGATGCCTCCCATTCAGCCGTCCGTTGTCGTCTTGCCTCTATCTTGGTCGTTCCCTCATACACCGCTTCATTTCCATTGCACGTAGGTATATTGGGGGAAAGATGACCTATTCCGCTATGCCGGAAACGGTCCGATAAGCTGAGATAATTTTGATGCTGGCCCTTCGTTATAGTGCCGCCATCCTATGCACGTTTTCTTCATCAGTAATGCTCATGGCCAACCGGCACTGCATAGAGCAGGATTGAGTTTACCACGGACAGTAAAACTCGGCGCTTATTTGGCCGTGGTCCACTCTTTGTTGACAACAGCTTTCTGAAATCAGAGACTTCTCCACCCTATCCGCTACTGCTTTCACATCAGCGGTGAATCGTCCCGATCGATCGATCGAGCCATACTCCGAGATACTTGCAGATCTTGTGCCCCTGACGGTATGGCCATCGACTAATTTTTCAATCCTTCGAAGGTGCCTCCTTCCGACTAGGGTCACGACCGATGTCTTTGTCGGGGACAGCCGCAAGCCTCTATGTTCGGGCTACGCGATGACTCCCTTTCACTGCCCCGTCGGCAGTGTCTTCCACCTTCGGGGATATCCTCCCGCCGTTGCCAGTTCCTCTTTTATTGTTTCTGCTGGCATCCCTTTACAATTTGCCCATCGTATTGATAACCATAGGCTTATAACCTATGAGCTAGCATACGGAGGCGGTATAAGAGCTCCAGATCAGTGTCGCTACAACCTAAGGGGCCTGGATCGGAACAGGCTTCGGTGCGAGTGCGCAGCTGCATTGCAGGGGTTGCA